>JAOBBC010174557.1:0-18379 GCA_025388495.1 Curcuma longa | reverse complement strand
TTTTTGATACACTTGCTGCCGGACAGGGGCAAGTGAATTAGTGAATTGCCCAACGTAAACGGTCAAGGACCGTGGGCTTTGGAGTAGCAGCGTTCCTCTGTGAACCAAGTAAAAATAAATTGTGTTATTTATTTTACCGCATTTCGTTTCGTTGTTAATTACTTTGTTTGCTTCCGCCTTCACACTCTAGTTTTCTACGAAAATCGAAAAGCGTTCAAACACGCTATTCACCCCCCCTCTAGTGTGTTTTCGATCCTACAGATTATGTTTATTATTTATTGTATTTAAATTGAACTTTGATACACAGTTAGAATTTAGGATTATATTTAAGTGATGAATTAGTTAAAATTTAATTGTTTGATAACACTTAGAAGTATATTTTCTTTCAATGTTGCTTATCATGTACAATTATATGTGTTCCCATGCTTAGGTTAAATATTTATGTAATTGTTCGTAAAAATGGAAACTCTATATGTTTCATTAACATAAGTTAGTAAACCTCTCCCTCAATTAGAAAGAAAATGATCACCTTAATGATAGCTCAATTAGGGATGAAATCTTAGATTGAGGGAGTTTAAATTGAGGGGGAGATTTGAGTTTTTGATTCCCTAAATTAAATAAATTATCAAATATCAAAAAGCAAATATTTGGGTGGGGGTGGAACGATGCACCAAAGTGGTTATTTTGATGTGTTGATAATGAATTCTGTAGGATCGAATAAGTGCTAGAGGGGTGTGAATAACGCTTATAACATTTTTACCCGATTTAAAAAATTCGAGCGTTTACGATTTCTTTAGAATGCAACGGAAGTATTAAATTGGTAAAGTAACTAAGTAAACCAAAATGGCAAGTGTATTTTTTTACTTGGTTCACAGCCGAAGGCTGCTACTCCAAGGTCCACGATCTGTGATCATTTTTGTAAGCGTAATCCACTAAAGAACTTGTTTCCTTACGGAAACAAGTTGTAACGAGTACAAAAGATATCGATAAAATAATACTTTTATCGTAGTAATAATTCAAATAGAAATATCTCGTTACCCAAACATCATAGCTTTGTAGATCTTCGTTCTGGCTCGATTCTGATGTTACGACGACTTGGATGGATATTGCTGCTCGCTCAGGGCATCATCGGCTCGATGTGATTGGCTCATGGAAGTATTAAATTGGATGTTCGAAGCCTTTGGTCGAAGTCCTTTTTATAACACCTTCAGATCGACTGGAATACCACTCAGGTCGACCCCACGTAGACCATGATCCACTTTCTCCGCAGTTGACTCGGCCTTCAGGTCGACTTGAATCTGACGTAGAGGGTATTGATAGACTTTGACTTCCGCTGCGCTTATCCGATCTCAAGTCACCTGGAATCATCATTCCGGTCGACTCGACCATCCAGTCGATTTGAACCTCGGCTTAAGTCGTCCGGAGTCAAAGACTTTACCTCTCCAATTTGCAAGACAAGTTAGTTCCAAATATAGAAAAAACAGATTAGAGAATCAGTTTAGAGAACTAATTCTTGGTCTTAACTTCAGGTTTCTAGTGAAACCTTGGGTTAGACTCACGCCTATAGTTTAACTTCCGGAACACGTCCTGACCCACTCCTCTCAGGAGAATTTACCTGACTGTCAACCAAGTCCTCCAGACTTGTTGAACTTTCTACTCAGCTTTGTCCTTGGCCCCTAGAAATTTACTGTTGTGACTCGGTCCTCCAGACTGCTCAGACTTCACCAAGCCTCTAGTCCTCCTGATCATACCCGATTGGACTTTGGCCATGCTTCCCGGTCCTCCGACTCTGTATGGGTTTGCACTTGGTGCACTTGACTTGTCAAGTCTTCCGCATGATCCTCCAGATCAGGACTTGTCCTTGTCTAGCCTACAACTAGGACTTTGTCTTTTGTCCAGCCTCAACTAGGGCTTTTACCTGTGCTCCCTACACACTAGATTAACATATCAGTCCAATAACACATTTAACTTGAATTTCATGTCATTATCAAAACCAAGATTCAATCATCTGGAGCCTCCCGCACCAACAATCTCCCCCTTTTTGATTATGACAACTCAAGTTTCAAGTTAAGAAAAAAAATTAACTTATAATAAAACAGAGTTTATAAACATGTCATGCATGAAGTGTAAAAAGGTGTTAACCTTAACTCCCCCTTTTTCCAGGGCTCCCCTTGAATTTATACTTAGTTAAAAACAAGCAATATTTTTTAAAATAAATATTTTTTCAGTTCGCTCCCCTGAACTTGATATTGCTTAGTTTTATCAAACTTAAGTAAAATTATCCAAGTCCTTTAAAGATAAAACATTAAGTTTTGAGAAATTTGAAACACTTTAAACTTTTTCAAATAATTTTGAATTTCAAAACTTTAAGTTCAAATATTTCAAGCTTTGAAAAAAAAACTTTAAGTCAAAAAAAACTTGAACTTAAAAAGTTAAGTCTTAAAAAAAATTTTGCCTTGAAACCATTAAAGCCTTAAACAGATTATTTTTGAAAACTAAAAAATTTTAAAGACTCGAAACTCATAATTTCTCCCCCTTTGACATAATCAAAATATTAACTATAGAGTTTAAGTCCAAGCATTTTAATAAATAAAATATGTAGATAAAAAATATTATCCGAGGGCGAGTATCCAACTTAGGTTTTAGCTAACTACTAGAAAGTAGTAGTTTGGCCCAGTTAGCCAAGTGTAAGTGTATCAATCCATTAAGCTTTAGGCTTAGGAACACTTAACTTGATCAATGTATTTTAAAGCCCAAGTAAGATTCGATACACTGATATAAGCATCTTGTACTTAGGCTAGAATCCTATGCATATAACATCATTCTATGTTTCACAAATACAAGTAAGGTATCTAGTGTGCTTTGTGAGATGCTCCATCTAAATCTATAGGTACATGCTTTCTAGGGGATTGATTCATTCCTTCTTTACTTTTGAAGTAAAAGAAAAAGAATAGCTTTTTCAAAATAAAAGAAACTTTTTTGAAATATTTTGAAAAACTATTTGGTAATAGATTTGAAAACCAAACATGTGAATTTTGAAAACTTGTATTTTTCTAGTCTACCAAGCAAAGTTAGAATAAAATTGCATATATGTATTGAACTGAAAAACTGAACTATGCAAAAAGTGTAAGCAACAAGCTGTACAAACTAGTCCAATATTCAATATGTTAATAGGTCTAATAAGTCAAAAAAAATATCTACTGAGGTGGTGGTGGTGGTGGATAGCCCCAAGCTCTAACCATCTCCATCAACTCTATCATCCTCGCATCCTGACCGTCCAATCGACTATTCATCGTCTGTTGGAAGCCCTATAAAGACTCCTCCAGTCTAGTCAGTCTTTGGTCAGTCGTAAGTGGAGATGGAGGTGCAGGTAGTCCAAGCAACTCCTCTAAGTCTATCTCAACATCTACGTCCTCGGCTGCTGGCTGGGGTTGAGGCTGAGGGTGAGGCTGTCGCCTCCAGGATAGTACCCCATCGTCATCTATATGGACCCCACCTAATGAAAGATTCCTAGACCCTATCATGTCAAAATCACTAGGACGCAAGATATCACCATCAGTGGTATCAACTCCTAGTGAGCCTAAAAGACTAGTCATAATATAGTAGTAGGGCATATGGACCCTTCTGGTCACAAAAGATGAAAAAATAATGGTATAGAAAATATGCAAACCTATATCTATGTTTAGTCTATGTATGAATGCATAAAGAAGAAAAGAATGAAAGGGTCGCATGACAGCGATGTCCCTCTTAGTCAGTGGCAGAATGCAATTCACTATAACTCTATACAGGATACAGTTATGTATTCTAAGTCTGCCAGAGGGAAAGAGAACTGTACCAGGAGCTCGGTTCTCCGGATAGAAGTATGTATGCATGGTATCTAATTAAGTGATGTAGGAGTAGGTTTCTCCAAAGGGTAGATCCTTAGGTGGATAGCACAAGAATGTGCATGGAGATAGGCGGAATCCTACAAATGTACTAATAATGGAGAGGGTAATGGTAATGTCCCTCTCTCCAACTCGGGTAGAGAAGGTTAGGTCGTCGACCTAGACTAGATTATTATACAACTCGGCACACAAAGTCGTGTTAGTCGGAATCGTACAATAAACTAGTCTATGCAAATGGTAATGGTCAATAACCTCTACAGATGGAATGCAAGATCGTGTAAAGAATGCCCTATTTAGATATCTAGAATGTAGTGGAACATATGATAACTCCTCAAACCTACATTTAAGCTCATCTATGGGAAATATATGGTCATTACTAAGGGGTCATAGAGGTTCCAACCTCATGCCCTCTTTTTAACCGTCTAGAAACATAATAAAATTAACATTTTAATAAAGGAAAACTAGAATTTAATTTATTTGAGAAGTTTTAGAGGGTTACCTAGGCGTTTTTGTAGTATAATAAAAGACCTGACGATCTAGGATGCTTTCCGCGCCGCAAGAAGGGTAGAAAAAGCAGGTAGAAAGATGAAAAAGTGTGTTTTACCGTGTGGGTCGGGGCTGTTCTTTTATAAAGGTATTCCGATCAACTAGAATGGTGGTTCAGGTCAACTGGAATAGCGCGGTGTAAGTCGACTGGAGGTTCGTTCAAGTTGACTTGAATCAGAAAACTATGGGCTCGCGGAAAAAACTACGGTTGGTTTAGGGTTTCTCTCAGGTCGACTGGAATATTAATTCCAGTCGACTGAGGTCGTCAGAATTACCTTTTTAAAGGTTGATTTCGTTTATTTTTTAATTTTAATTAATTAAACCAAAACTTAGATTTTGATTAATTAAACTTAGTGTTTGAGTTAAGTTTCAATTTAGAATTTTAGAAGGTAAGAAAAATTGAGTTGTGATTAAAAAATTTAGGGTGGAAATTAATTATTTAAGTAGAATTAAAAATTAGTTAAGTTAAAATTTTAATTAAGTAAAATTGATTAAACTTAATTTAAGTAAAATTAATTTAGGTTAAAAATTAATTAAGTAAAATTATTTTAGGTTAAAATTAATTTAAGTTAAAAATTAATTAAGTAAAATTAATTTAAGTTAAAGATTAATTAAGTAAAATTGATTTAGATTAAAGATTAATTAAGTAAAATTGATTTAGGTTAAGAATTAATTAAGTAAAATTGATTTAGGTTAAGAATTAATTAAGTAAAATTGATTTAGATTAAAGATTAATTAGGTAAAATTTATTTAGATTAAGAATTAATTAAGTAAAATTGATTTAGGTTAAGAATTAATTAAATAAAATTGATTTAGATTAAAGATTAATTAAGTAAAATTGATTTAGGTTAAGAATTACTTAAGTAAAATTGATTTTGTAAAATTATTAGGATAAAATTGTTCAGGTTAAAAAAAAGTTTTTACCTAATTCATCTCTCATTTCTAAATTATCAAGCAGTTAATCTTATAAGTTTTGTGAGATGATTTTTTAATTTTATCTTATTAATTATTATTTTAGGTATCTATTATTTGATTAACTTTGACTTAGATTCAAGTTTAACCTTTCGACTTTCTAAATTTACATTTCAAAAATCAATTTTTAGGCAGTGGCAAGGCACAAGGGTCTTCTTGATTACCGGAACAATGATTACATTCTAAGACAAAACTGATTCAAGAAATCATAAGTTTAGCCAGTCTAGGGAAAGACTTTGGTCTAACTAGTCTAGGATGTGGCAAGGTAGCTTCGGCTAATTCAACCTGGCTAAGCAAACCAAGTAAGATACTTCTTACCTCACTTGACTATTTAAACCAAATCTCCCTAACGTACTATCATCTTGCTCCACCCTAGTACTAGGTTGGCAAGAGTTAATCAAATAGTTAGTCCTTATCTAGCCTAGGTTATTCTAATGCAGAAAAATAAAAGATTAAATTAAATACGCAATCAATCAATTTAGTTTTGATCCCCCTGGATCGTGACCTTTGTTGGGTCGGATCAAATGTATTTGATCCTTGGAGACCCAGAATTGGTTCGGTCCAACTAGATTAACCAATTTGGACTTGAGAATCCATGCTTGGACTCTAGGTCAATTCGGTTTGTGTGTTCTGTGCAATAATGTTATGAATGACTTATTTTTCGATTTGTGTTCAATGCCCGATCGTTTGTATCCAGCTTTCTGAGATCCAAGTATCATGTCCAGATACTTAGACCCAGAAGTGAATTTTGCAAGTGATCGTCTGAGGTCATCAACTTGGAGCTTTAATTGGGAATTCTCCTCCTCAAGTTGAACTTGAGTCAAATTCTCAATTAACGTAGCCTTAGTTGATAGCTCAGTATTGACTTCCCTTTGAGGAGTACGAACTCCTCTTGGAGTGATTCAACCATAGCATTAGATCTAGCTAATTCTTCGAAAGACTGATAATAATTGAATACAAGCATTCAGTACTTACAGCGGGATTGGAACCTTCAGAAACAGATGCAGATCCGTGGCTTTCATCGGTGTCCGAATCGTTGTCACTTTCTGTCATTTCGTTCCATGCCGAAAGTGCAAGGAAGCTCATCATCATTAGCTCTTCGTCCGATTCTTCTGAGGACGATTCATCCCATGTCGCCTTAAGTGCCTTCTTTTTCATTCTCCGATCCTTCCTTTGGTTCAGGCAATCGGCCTTGAAGTGCCCTTTGCGATTGCATTTGTAGCACCTTAGCTCTGCTTTGTCGGTTAATGTCTGATTGTTTGTTTTGTTTACCACCTTTTTTACCTCCGACTTCTTGACTCTGCGCTTTTTCTGGATCATCTTTCGAACCAAGTTCATGAGCTCCAATGTAACCTCGTCATTTGTTTCAGACTCAAACAAGTCTGAGTCTTTGACGACCTTTTTTGCCTTTTTATCTTTGCTAATACCTGCAAGAAGAGCAATACCCTTCTCTTCCACTTCGGCATTAGATTGTTCGTGAAGTTTAAATTCAGAAAATAGTTCGTCTAACTTAATTTTAGAAAGGTCTCTAGAGACCATGTAAGCATTCACCATAGATGCCCACAAACTGTTCCTAGGGAACGCTTTCAATGTGTACCTGATTATATCGCGATTCTCGATCTTCTGGTAGATCGCATGTAAGCCGTTGAGGATGTCCTAGATTTGGGCATGTAGTCCACTTGCCGACTCCTTGTCCATCATCCTGATATTGTACAATTTATTTAAAAGCAAATCTCTTTTCCTTACCTTGGTGTCCGATGTGCCTTTGTGGAGTTCGATCAATTTATTTCAAAGATATTTGATGCTTATGAACGGCTCGACCCGGTTCAGTTCTTCCTTGGTCAGTCCGCATTGAAGTGTTTATGTTGCTTTCGCGTCTGCCTCAATCTTCTTCCTCGTGGTCGCGTCCCACCTTTCTCAAGTTAGTGGTAATTTGTCATTGTCAGACAGGATTGTGAATCTCATCTGGATGACTGTCTACATCTCCACTTGAGTCTTCAGGTGATACTCCATCCTACCTTTCCAGTAGGCGAAGTCTTCCCCTGAGAACAGAGGTGGCCTTGCGGTGCTGAAGCCTTCCTGGTGAGCTATTGTTCTAGCATATAGAAAGACAAAGCAAACTTTGTTCCAAGACTCAGTCTAGATTAGCAGTGCGGGATAAAAAGAATAAAGAAGAAAAAAAAATTCAAAAAAGTCTTAAAAATCTAAAAATTAATTGAAAACCTCCTCGATCAGTGGTTGCACTGGATTCAAGGACTCCACTCTGATACTAATTGAAGGATCGAATAAGCGCCAGAGGGGGTGAATAGCGCTTATAGCATTTTTACCCGGTTTCAAAAATTTGAGCGTTTACGATTTCTTAATTCAGAGTGCAGCGGAAAACTAGTAAAGTAAATAAGCAAATCAGAATGACAAGTGTATTTTTTTACCTGGTTCATAGCTGAAGGCTGCTACTCCAAGGCCCACGATCTGTTTTCGTTTTCGTAAGCACAATCCACTAAAGAACTTCTTTCCTTAC
Source organism: Curcuma longa (assembly GCA_025388495.1). NCBI lineage: Eukaryota > Viridiplantae > Streptophyta > Magnoliopsida > Zingiberales > Zingiberaceae > Curcuma > Curcuma longa. The sequence goes on along the minus strand of JAOBBC010174557.1, from coordinate 10,459 downwards.
AGAAACAAGTTGTAACGAGTACAAAAGATATCGATAAAATTATACTTTTATCGTTGTAATAATTCAAACAGAAATATCTCATTACCCAAACACCGGAGCTTCGTAGATCTTCGTTTTGGCTCGATTCCGGTGTTACGACGGCTTGGATGGATGCTACTGCTCGCTCAGGGCACCGTCGGCTCGACATGATTTACTCGTGGAAGTACTGAATTGGATGTTCGAAGCCTCTAGTCGAAGTCCTTTTTATAACACCTTCAGGTTGACTAGAATACCACTCAGGTCAACCTCACGTAGACTGCGATCTACTTTCTCCGCGGTTGACTCGACCTTTAGGTCGACTGGAATCACCATTCAGGTCGACTTGAATCTGACGTGGAGGGTATTGATAGACTTCAACTTCCGCTGTGCTTATCCGATCCCAAGTCGCCTGGAATCATCATTCCAGTCGACTCGACCATCGAGTCGACTTGAACCTCGGCTTAAGTCGCCCGGTATCAAAGACTTTACTTCTCTAATCTGCAAGATAAGTTAGTTCCAAATATAGAAAAAAAAAAACAGATTGGAGAATCAGTTTAGAAAACTGATTCTTGGTCTTAACTTCAGGTTTCTAGTGAAACCTTCGATTAGACCGATGCCTATAATTCAACTTCGGGAACGCGTCCTGACCCACTCCTTTCAGGAGAATTTACCTGACTGTTAACCAAGCCCTCCAAACTTGTTGGACTTTTCGCTCAGCTTCTTGACCCCTAGGAATTTTCTAGTGTGATTCGGTCCTCTAGATCGCCCAGACTTCACCAACCCTCAGATCCTCTTGATCGTACTCGATTGGACTTTGGTCATGCTTCCCGATCCTCCGACACTGCATGGGCTTGCACCTGGTACACTCGACCTGCCAAGTCTTCCGCCTGATCCTCCAGATCAGGACTTGTCTTTGTATAGCCTACAACTAGGACTTTGTCTTTTTTTCAGCCTCAACTAGGACTTTTACCTGTGTTCCCCGCACACTAGATTAACATATTAGTCTAATAACACACTTAACTTGAATTTCATGTCTTTATCAAAATCAAGGTTCGATCATCTAGTGCCTCCTGCACCAACAAATTCAAATTAGACTTCACGTGCATTTCTATTGTGTTCATCAAGTGTGCAAGGACTTAGTATAGTACACATAAAGTTCACAAAGCTAGTTGACTCGATGAGGTTTTCTTGATTTACGCTCAGTAACTCAGGCTTCGAACAATTGTTTGAGCTTTAAAGAAACTTGAAGGACACCATAGGACCATGAGCATTTAGTTGCAAGTTCGAACATGGAGATTGTGTTTCATAATGGCTTAGTGGCTTGGTGCAAGGTGAACTTCGAAGGCATAAAGGATTTGACGATGAAGTAAGATCGAGGAACTTGGTGTATTTGATAGATCAAAGGTTTGAAACATGTTGGACTTGGAAGTTGCAGAGAATTGAATGAAATGGAGCAAGGTTACTAGATGGCTCGATTTGAAACCTTTAACTAACAGACTACAAATCCTAAGTCATAGTCTACGACTTGCTTGGTCTAAAAAATTCACACAAGCTTATGGAGTGTAAGTTGAGTAAAGTAGGGGTCTATACTAGGAATGTAAATGTTATTTAGGATAGACTCTTCTTAGATTTTTAATGTGATCTATATTCATTGCAATAAATATCTGTATCTAATATTGATACCCCGATTAATTTTGATGTGATTAACCAAGTTAGGTTAGGTCCTGTGTATTTATGATCCCTTTGTCTAAGTGTGCAGGAGCATAAGAACGGTGGAAGTCGAGTGTCAGACGCAGCGGACGAGAAGGATGGCGGAGAAGTGAGCCGACAGACTCAGTATATCCGATGGACGCAGAAGCTGCGAAAGAGTACACCGGTGGAGCAAGAAGGATGTGTGTGACGTCCGAGGGATGAGAAACCAGAAGAAAGTACACTCGAGGGGCAAAATGTCAGAGTCGGGTTCGGATGAGCCTAATTTCGGTTGGCCAGAAATCACCCAACCAACAATTCTATAAAAAGCCAATAAAAGTCAAACATATTGACTTTTGGCTGTTGACCTTGACTAGAGTAGAAGACTTAGACTTAGACCTTTTAGACGTGGCTTTTGAAAAAAAATAAAGTAAAGCACGCCCATGCTTCACAACATTTAATCCTTGATGACATCATCAAGGATTAAACTTATCATGAATACAAGCTTGGATAAAGATTGGACGTGGCTTAGCATGAAGGCTTAGCATGACGTGGCTTCATCAAGCCAAAAATGGCAGCTTCGAAATTTACCTTCATCAAGCCAAAAGTGGCAGCTTCGAAAAGATAATATTTGATCAATTTTATCCTTTATCATATAAAAAATAAATACTTAATTTTTATTAAGGATAATTCTTTTTATCTTTTATTAAAGATAAAGTTTATCCTTATTTAATCAACGACTACGATCAAAGCCTATCTACAATCAACGGTTAAGATCAGTTGGCTTAGGCTATAAATAAGCTTAGAAGTTAGAAGAAACTTAACACTGAAATTGTATTCTCTTCTAGCTTCTCTCTTATGCTTCAAAGTGTTGTAAAAGGCTTCTCCGCCAGAAGGAGATTTTCATAGTCAAGCTTTAACTACCTTGGTTTACAACTACCTAGGTTGTAACCAAGTACATCTGTGTGTATTTACCTTTTACCATTTATTTAGTTTAATTAATGTTTACTTATTTAATTGATTGCTGCTAACTTTTATCCTTGTAAGGAAACACAAGAGATTCATGTTTTATTTTTAGGGGCAATTCACCCCCTTTTGTCAGTCCACTTTGATCTAACAAGTGGTATCAGAACAGAGAATGCCGCAAAAGGACTAACCGCTAACTGTAGTAAATTTCAAGAAGATGGTTGGACCAATGATATACCTATCGAAATTTGAGGGGGAGTTTGGAACGTGGAAAAGAAAATTGAAAGTATTCTTTTCCATAGATTATGAATTATTAATTATCATGAAAAATGGCCATGCAGCTTCAGAAGATAATGAAGGAAAGATCAAGGATCCTGATTCCTGGAACCAGAAGAAGCAAGTAGATGTTATAGCGAACGGAAAGGCAGAATTTCATCTGCTGACCGCCCTCCTCGAACAAGATGTCAATCGAATTGGGAAGTACGACTTGACAAAGGAACTTTGGGAAAAATTCCTGGAATTGAATAAAGGCACCTTGGAGGCAAAACTAACGCGATGAGATATCCTTCGAAGCCGACTAACCAATCTCCAGAAGGAAGACGGAGAATCAGTTGCAAAATCACACGCCAAGGTAAAAGAATTAATCACAAGCCTCAAAAATCTTGGAGAAAAGGTGACCAATCGCGATGCTCAAAGGTACGCCCTAAACACGTTCCCGAGAACCCAAGAATGTACCTCGGTAATCGACACGTACTATATTTCTAAAGATTTAGAGGTGAGTACGTTAGAACAATTATTTTTTACATTAGAACTTCACAAATCTCGATGTGTAGAAAAGAATAAGAAAACAGACAATGTCGCGTTGAATACTAGGAAGATCCAACTCGACGAAGAATCTTCAACAGATGATAAAGAAATAGCACTAATGGCAAGAAACTTATCTAAATTTATTAAAGCTAATCGTTCTAAAAAGGTGCAGAGAAAAAAGATACGCATGGTCTGATGCTTCAATTGTAATGAGGAGGGTTATCTGAAAGATCAGTGCCCCAAACTCAAGAACCAGTCAAAGAAGAAGAAGGCACTAAAAGCCGCCTAGGATGAGACCTCGTCGAACGAATCAGAAGCTGAAGAGTACGCCGGACTTATGCTGATGGCAAGTCACCAAGATGAAGATGACGAAAGCACCTCGGAAGAGAGCAGCAATGAAGGAGAAGTCCCTAACTTCGAAACTAAACCGGTAAGTGAGGTATACCTATTTCCACCTGCTCGAATTTATTCTATAATAAAATCCACGTTGAAATCTATGAATAAAATAGAAGAGGAAAATTCTGAATAAAAAGAGAAATTAGGCATTGCATATTCGTCTGATTTGTCTAACAAACTGAGAATAGAAAATGAAATTTTAAAAAACTTAGTTGAAAAAGTTAGAAAATGATATTGCATGCTTATGAACTAAAAAGAATTTTTATCCTGAAAATTTGAACTGGTATATTAACAACCGTAGGGGTCAACTTAAAAAAGTGTCAAAGAATTATGTTCCTTCAAAGTTTCTGAATAATCCTGTAGATGAAAATCTATCTTGGATCCCAAAGTTATGTCTAAATTAATTTTCTAAATATTTTTTACTTTAAAAAATAAATATTTATTATTATTTTGACTAATAGCTTTTTCTTTATTATGTGTTTCTTATTTAACTAACACTCTTTTCATTTTAAAAATAGATTAATATTTTATTTTATCGGATCTGATTTTTAGGATCTACACATAGTCAATTAAATTTGGTAAAAAAATTTCATAATTTTCTGACAAGATTTTCGAATCTTAAAAATTTGTTTCTCAAATTTCTACTCTGAAGGTTTTTGATTTATTTTTTGAAAACCAAAATGTTTTTTAGCTTGAAAATTTTCATATATATTCACAATCTTATCTTCCATAATAACCAAAATTTTCAAAAAAATTTAAATAAAGATTGAATTTCTATGATTTTATATTTAAATTTTGAATTTTTAATTTTAAAATTTGATAAAAATTATTTCTATCATATCCGAAATTTTCAAATCTACACATCATTAGTATAGTTCAGCAAAATTTTCCTCCAATATTTTGACAAAAATTTTAAATTTTAAAAATTCATCTTTAAATTCTTTATTATGATAATATCTAATTTATTCTTGAAAATTGAAAAAAAAAAATTTTGACTTGAAATTTTTTGTACAAACTTAAAATTTCTTTTTCTACCTATACAAAATTTTTTGAATATTTTCAATGGACGAATTATTTTCTATGAATTTTTAAAGTGATAATCATATTTTTAATTTTAAAAATACTTAGACATTTTATTTCTCATATATTAAATCTATTCAAGGCTTAGAAAAATGTTTTATATTTTTTTAAATTTAAAATATTTTTTTTCTTTTCCCTAATTTGTTATGCCCTAATTTTTTTTGTGATCAAAGGCGGAGAGTGCTTAGGTTTAGGGAGAGGTTATGGGTGATAACTATAATATTTTTATTATGTTTATCTGTCAGAATGTATTTTATTATTTTTATTATTTACCCAAACTAAACTTGGATTGATGTACATAAAAAAAGGGAGAGATTGTTGGTATCCCGGTTAGTTTTGATGTGATCAACCAAATTAGGTTAGGTTCTGTGTGTTTCTGATCCCTCTGTCTAAGTATGCAGGAGCTTAAGAATGGAGGAAGTCGAGTGTAAGGATGCAACGGACGAGAAGGATGACACGGGAAAGTGAGCAGACGGGCTCGATGCATCCGAAGGATGCGGAAGCTACGGAAGAGTACACCGGTGGAGCGAGAAGGACGTGCGTGATGTCCGAGGGATGAGAAGTCGGAAGGAAGTACGCTTGAGGAGCAAAAGGCTGGAGTCAGGTTTGGGTGAGCTTAATTCCGATTGTCCAGAAATCACCAATCGATGATTCTACAAAAAGTCAATAAAAGTCAAATATATTGACTTTTGACCGTTGACCTTGATCAGAGTAGAAGACTCAGACTTGGACCTTTTTAGACAAGACTTTTGAAAAAATAATAAAGTAAAGCACGCCTATGCTTCACAACATTAATCCTTGATGACATCATCAAGGATTAAACTTATCATAAATACAAGCTTGATAAAGCTAGACGTGGCTTAGCATGAAGGCTTAGCATGACGTGGCTTCATTAAGCCAAGAATGATGGCTTCGAAATTTGCCTTCATCAAGCAAAAGGTGGCAGCTTTGAAAAGATAAAATTTGATCAATTTTATTTTTTATCATATAAAAGATAAATACTTAATTTTTATTAAGGATAATTCTCTTTATCTTTTATTTAAGATAAAGTTTATCTTTATTTAATCAACAACTACGATCAAAGTCTATCTACGATCAACGGTCAAGATCTGTTAGCTTAGGCTATAAATAAGTTTAGAAGTTAGAAGAAAACTTAACACTAAAATTGTATTCTCTTCTAGCTTCTGTCTTGTGCTTTAAAGTTCTGTAAAAGGTTTCTCTGTTAGAAGGAGATTTTCATAATTGAGCTTCAACCGCCTTGGCTTGCAACCACCTAGGTTATAACCAGGTACATCTGTGTGTATTTGTCTTTTACCATTTATTTAGTTTAATTAATATTTGCTTATTTAATTGATTGCTGCTAACTTATCTTTGTAAGGAAACGCAAGAGATTCGTGTTTTATTTTTAAGGACAATTCACCCCCCTCTTACCGGTCCACCTCAATCCAACATCTAATTCATGTAGAAACTGATTCACTCAATTGAGAGGATAACATCTCTTGGTATATCAGAGCGCCTTTTTTCTTATGACCCTTTAAGCTCCTCCTCTGGCCACCCATAGCTAATGAGGTCTCCCTATGCATCTCTGCTCATGCTAAAAGCACAATTCTGCATTAGATTACTATCATGTCTATTTAGAAATTTGTTAATTCTAATGTGCCCTTGTTGAAGTTGATGTCTTCATCTCAAGTAGTCCTTGAGTGGACTAGGAGGTGAATTCTTACTAGTTAGTCTAGAGAGGTAATCATACAATAAGGTTCTCAGATAAGGGATTTAGGAGATTTCGAGCTTCGACACCTCCCTTACGTGAGTTCATTGCAAAACCTCCTACCTAGCACACCAATATATTAAGGTTGGTATTAATATATGCCAAGGGCCTTCTAAGAAATAAGCCGGGACATGCCTTTTGGAGGTCTACGCGCGGTGATGGGCGTTAGAAGAATACATCTTAATGAGTGTTAGAAGCAAGAACAAAAGTGAGTCCTTCACTAGATTAGTTGGATGAAGCCGGTAAAAAACCCTCGTTTCTTTCAAATTTGAAGGCTCTATTTATAGGTCTTGATATCCACACTCATCATGTGGAGCAAATATTTCTTAATCCTAAATTAACAATAATTTCAAGAATGAGACATGTGTCGGGATCAAGGATGGTCCTCTTCTAATTTTGTAATAAAAAAAATATACGGGTATAGAAATCAAGACCATACTAATAATTTTTTTATCCTCTAATGTGATTTTCTTGGCTTCATCCCTACTCGGGATCAAATAGAAATAAAATTTGAAATATGTGTGTGAGACAAAAAGGAGGCACCGTGTTTCAAGATGTAAATTTATGATTTGCCAAAAAAAATAGATACATATGGTATAAATATACTTTGAAAGTTAAGTACTTATAAAGTAGAATCAAAGCATATAAGTTCATTTGGAGCTTGAACCTTTACACTTGAGGTAGCTCCTCTTACACGTCATTAACATCAAAATACATTATTTAGATATATGTCACCCAATGTGACACATCAAATCACTTACATACTTTCAACACTGAACTCTTCAAGACATCAACACCTAACAAGTAGTGTATTCAACAAAATTATAAAAATTAGTAGACATAGAATATCGGATGATCTCTAAAAATCGAGATCTCCATTTGCTCAAGCATATTTTAAAAATCGGAACACATATATTTGAATCTTCTGAAGTATCATCTCCTCGTTTGGTGCCTTCCCCTTGTAGCGAGACTTTTAAATGATGATTTGCCATAATATCATCAACTAAAATTTGTTAATATATTAACTCATATAATTATTTCATGGGATGAAGATGGAATAAAATAATTACTTTTAAGAAATTGAATTGAGAAAATGTATGAAATTATATATAATCGTATTTTTGTTAGTCCTCTCACACATCAAAATTAATCTCTAACTCACTTTAATAAAAAAAGGTGGAATCCACCATCCAACGGCTCCATATGATCGATCCCATGATCATTTGTAAGGAGATAAATTAGATAACTATAATTAGTCAGTACGAAAAAGTATATTATCTTGACTTTATTGAGATTCAATATTTATCTATTTCAATAGATTTATCTTATATTAATCAATTCAGTCATGTCTCGATAAATTAATCTCCAACTCAAATACTTGGAATCCTTGTGCTCATAAAAGATATGAATGAAATTAATAAAGAAATCATTTTAGATTATGGATGGAAATTTTTTATTCGTAAAAATTCTTTTAATACTTGCATTTGTAATATCTTTAATTCAGTCTACTTTAATGATTAATGACACTAATATATAATAATTTTGAGATGGCAATTTGGATAACGACGTATTTCTTCTGTGTAATTCTAAATGTTTTTTTATTGTGGTCATCAATTTTAAATTACCTGTCAAATTCTCCTTGTATATGATCCCTTTGATTTATTTCTTTTAAATAAAATATTACATACATTTGACATCCCATTAGATGATGAATGTGACGTGGCAGATTTCTAGCCAGAATTATATTCCACGTGTTTTCATTCTAGATTTTTAATTTATTAGTTTGTGTCAAAAAGTTAATTTTTATTTATTGATGTCACGACAAAAGCCAACGTGACTTGTTTTTTCTGGCCGGACAATAAAATATTCCCATGCCATTAAATGTGCCACCTTTTCTAACTTTTGACTAAAAATATTCTCATATCATATTAAATTTAAATTATTTTTTATGACGAAAATAATAAGATTAAATTTATAAATTAAATAATTATTGATCAAATTAGCAGGCGGAAATCAAGTTCAAGAGTTTCCTTTTTTGTTTTACACTTGTTGAGTTTTTTTAAAAAATAAAAAATAATACAGGTGTCTACATTGAGTTTTACCAAGGCATCGATTTAGAGTTAAAAACGGATCGTTGAAGATCCTATCAAAAATTTTTAAATTTAATTTAGTATTTGATAAGAAAATCAAATTGATTTAATTTAATATTTAATTAATTTTTTAAAAATAAAATAATAATAATATAAATGATAATAATAGGTTGATAATATATAATAAATAATATAATTTATTTATAATTTTTAAAATTTAAAATAAATTTATATATATTTTAATAAGATAATTTAGGCAGCCAATTTAAAATCTCATTGAGTTAATTGAATCAATTAATTAAAATTCAATTAAAAATAGAAAGATTTTAATGTTGTCCTTGCTCTCTCCGTCCCTCACAGTAACGTACGTGCACTACTGCTCATCTCACTCACACACTCCCCTTGTCACCGCTGCTGCCAATCATTGTCTTCACCTCTTCGGCCATCGCGAGTAATCGACAAGGGCGGAGCTACTCTTTAATCTACTTGGGCTTTAGCTCGAGGGTCGATGATAGACAACAATGATGAAAAAAAGGGGATGCCCAGTGAGCTGGAAGTGAGAGAAAGAAATACAACCCGAGAGAATCGACGGTAGGAGAAAGGAAGGCAGTCTAGGGTCAGGATCCGCTGTGTAGATTGGTCGTTTTGATTCCTCCATTGGCAGTCGAAGTCTTGGAGAACATCTAGGCCTCTATTGGCCGTCAGAGACTACCTTTGAGAGAAACTCTCCATCCACAAGGCACAAGCGGTCACCACCTCCTCCTTGGGCATGGCGTCCCCTCTACTGTCGCTTTCTGCCAATGACAATTGTCGCCGCCAACCACTATCTCTTCCGATGGAGAAACTTCCCCTTTGCGAGAATCTATATGTAAAATCGATTGTAACATGAGATCATGTCGATCCCATATGATTCCATCGATCTTATTTCGATTCCATAACAAAATTTGATCCTTAATTGATCCTGATCGATTTAGGATTTTTGGATCGTAGGATCGTACAATTTGGATAGCGATTTTGCAAATATGAGCCATCTCAACCATTATCGAGGCCCTAGGTAAAAAATTATTAAAACCTTTAATTTTTTAAATATAAATTCTTATATAAAATTTAGTTTTTTTATTTTTTTAAGATGTAAAGTTATTAATTAAAATTTTATATTCAACTTTAGATAATATTTTTTTTCCATTGATAAAATTACTAAAGTATTTAATATTTTAAAGATATTATTAAACATATTATGTTTCTGCTCATATTTTATCAGTATTTTATGTTTCTGTTCATATTGATTACACATGATGCTTTGACCTGATTCTGTTATCAGCTATTATTGCTACCTGTTAGTATTCAGATACTTTTTCATGTTGTATTTATCAGTATTCAGTTATATTGATATCATCTGATACCTTGGACATGCTTTGGTTATCTGATCTCCATTGATTCTGACATCACCTGCTACCTGTTCATATGCTATTACCAGTAGATATGCTAGATAGGAGACCTTATAGCATTCTGATTATTGGAGCATATGATATGGATCTGTAGTTGGATAGGTGGTGCATGGACCATATTATTTGGATATGTAGTGGGATATATGATGCATGGACTAGTGTCATACATCATGCTTGCATATATTGCATACTGACGT
>JAOBBC010164330.1:0-18551 GCA_025388495.1 Curcuma longa | reverse complement strand
TATATTTTATTCATCGATAAGACATTAAAGATAGAAAGTGCTAGCTGGGGTTTTGAGAAGAGGAACCCTATGTTTCCCCCAACAAGGAAACATAGTCGTCCTCTCTCCTACACTAAACATCCATGCGTCTCTTGGCTTCGATCATCATTCAAAAGTGCCAACACCTTAACATCTTCCCAAAACTGATATGCACTGCTTTGCCTTTGTTGGATCAGCATGCGACTTTTGTCAGAGCTCCCTCACCGCGTGCGTCCTGTTTGAAAGTGCACCCATTGGCCACAAACTCACCATGCGCACCCTTCGTGAGATCACACCAACCATGTGCATCCTCCGTACAAGCAACCTGCATTGCCTTCTCATATCACAGCCATAGCAAGTGCAGCAGTTTCTTGGATCATCAATTTGATAGCTCTCCCTTCCTCCTCTCTCAACATGCATCTTTCCACGAATCTCAAGCTATTGTGCCTAGCATTTCTGCTTGCATCATTCCACAATCTAAAGTCAGCAAATCTTTCCTCGGCTTCCATCATTTAGCAAGCCTTAAGTCAAATTAGTCATCTTTTCTTCACGTGAATCATTCCATGGATCACGAATAAGATCAGTAATCTTCTCTTTGCATTCGTCAGTTCATGGACACAAGTCATCGTCTCTCCGCATGCGTCATTCCATAGACCTGAATCGGGAATCAGATCAGTCCTTTCTCTGTGTGTGGAATTCCACAGACATCTCAAGCAGGATGAATCTTCCCTCCACATGTGTCACTCCACATACATATTAGTTGAATATATTTACAACAAATTGGTTTTTACAGTATATTTAAACCAGCTTAAGTTGGGGTGTTAGGGAATTATATTAAATATATAAGGGTTAAGTGCTTATTTGTAATATCGTCTATTCATCAATAATATATATAAATATAAGGGTTATCTGGAATTCTGAGAGAAAGAGAATCCTAATTAATAATTAGTTACGTATTTGCAATATGTCGTTTTCCAATTGAACAAAATCAAAAAGAAGCTGAAGCACTTTGCAGGGCTTCATAGCATTCCAGACTCAGGAGTCTACCAAGCATATACCTCATGTTGCAATTGAAATAAAAATTCACAGTGTTAACAGAAGAGGATGCCATGGTTTCAGATAATATGAGTATGCTCCAACTACATGACCCCAAAGTAGCAAATGAATTATCGACTTCAATATTATATGTAATCGACAATTTAAATCAAAATTTATCTATTGAAAAGGAGATAAAAGAAGCCACATAGTAAAAAAAGGAATAAACTAAAAATGAGTCCATGTATAAAGTAGCAGGTCATACATTTAACCGTAGAAGAGCATCTCTACTTGCATTTCGCAAATCACCATTATCACTCCGGAATAAAATAACCAGGTTCCATAAGAGCTCATCCTGAAAGGCGGCAATCGTACATTATTATCACATCAAACCAATAGCAGCTAGAGTACTAGACACAATAAAACAACAAAATAGTGATCGCACCCTCAATAACTTATAATCTCTAATAATCTAGATAAAAATTAAACTGTAACATCAAAGCTGTCTGTGAAAGAAATTAGAATAAGATAAGAATGTCCAACAGCAGGCATGCACAATAGAATTAAGCATTCAGCTGGCTAACTATCAAAATAAAAAGAAGGTAAAGCAAATCATCAAAAAAATTTGAGATCAAAATATTAAAATAAATAACTTTGCTGTGCATGGGGCATTCTCTATGAGGTGATAATTGTGAGTTGATGACATAGAAAGACAAAAGAATATAACTTAGAATATCATTCATGAGTTGATGACAGAGAGTGCCAAGAAAAATCTTTCCTCAGGAATGCTAAGTTGCTCAACAATAATGCAGTAATTAGAAGATGAAACATATAGAATAGACTAACACCACCAGGAAAATCATCATAACAATTATTAAATTATCGTTATTTAAGAATGGCCAAATGCAACAAGAAATGAGAAGCTCCATCAAAAAAAACAAATCTTATTATGGCAACCTTTGGAATTGATAACCAGAAAAACAGATTTCTAATAACCTACATATCTTCTGAGAAATCTTATCTAACAGCTTTAAAAATGTTATATATATATGAATATTAGAAATTTTCTGAGATTTGCAGACCACAAGCGATATGTAAACAATTGCTTCAACTAATATCTACATGAAATGAATGAAACCTCAACAATGCGCAACTATTATTCTAAATAAGTTGGCAGAATGGTAATAGAATTCCAACCTGTAGCTCTCTCTTCAAATTTTCATAAAAAGTTGAATCTATCATCCGAAGAACCATTAAACAAGGAGCCAAAACAGCTGGATCATCTGATGCTAAATCATCCATCTGAATCAAATAGATTTTAAGATGAACGAATACAGTAAACTTGAGAGAATTTCTACTAGTTGAGAAAATGTTATGTATATTAACAAAAAAAATAAAAAAGTTTGCAACTTACTCGTAAGGCTCTCAGTAGGTAATCTATGATGTCTGAATCAAGGTATATAGAACTTGATAAAGGGGAGCAAATCTGAGGATTCAGAAAGAAATAATATTATTGAAATTTACAAGAGAGCATGCTAAATAATGGGCAGACCATAAGGAATTATTCTTCCTAATGAGTGCAAGTGAACAAACAGGAGAAAGAAAATAACATAATGGAAGAGGACAGGAATATGGTTTAAAAGGGTAAAAGAATTACTGCTAATTGGACGACATATTTTTTTAATATAAGAAAACTATTTTTTTAACTTACATGCCAATAATCATAGTACCTACAAATGGAGATAATCATCATATTTCTTAAGTCTAGTCATGTACAATTGTACACAATATAGCTTTACAAAGGTTATGTCAAAATAGAGGGCACAACTTTACATGATATGTATGGGTTCAGAAAATATTAAAAGGGAGAAAGAAGCATAGTGAGCACTTTCACAGCTGGATAAAGCATATGCTTAAGAAAGGTTGATACTAAAGTAGCAAAAAGATCTGAATGTGAATACCGAAGATATTCCAAATAAGAATGAGCTAGATACCTCTAAAAGCAAGCATAATAACTGAATTTCATTCTTGGAAAGCTTTTTTTGCAATGAATGAGCACCAGTGTCATGCTGACTATACTTTTCCATGAGCTCAAACAGTAAAGATTTGACAGCTCCAACAGACAGTAATGATGCTCCCATTCCTTTGAATAACGATAATATCATTAGCTGCAAAAATGGCACACAATTAACGAGCATTCATCAATATACGACTATGAGAAAAATCGAAAGATACGTAGGGAGGGGAGGGAGGATCAATTGTCATGGTAAAACAAACCTTCCTATATGAGGATCCTTTAAGTGCAGACTGCAAAATATAGAGCAATATAGCTTCTTTTTCTGTTGGAACAAATCTGAAAATATACATATATGGAAAAGGCAATCAACCAATCAATGAATCCTCCAGAATATAACACCAAAAGGCACATGCACAAGATAAAAGACATTTCCTTGTGAGAAGCTAAAATAACCACAAGAAAAAAAAAGACACAAGATACAAGTATAAAATATACAGAATAAATAAAAAACAATAAAATTAGCATGCCAAAAAACACATGATTTTAAATATAAATACAATGTAGTTCAAGAAGTATCATAATGAAAAAAATGCCAAAACATTCAAGTAGCTAGCACCCACACAACTGCACAAACAAGGCATGAATGAAATTGACTGAAATCACACTTCCATAGCTGACAGTTTAATATTTAAAATGTAGCGGAATACCTCTTTTGACTGCTATTAGGTGCTAAGAGATCGTTGCTTGAAGAACTCAACATTGATGTCAAATATGAATGAAGAAAATTGATGTCCAAAGAGATCAATGTCTTCTCATTTACCAAAGCCTCCACGAAATCCCAGAAAGTTGGAAGTGATAAGCTCATGGAGAGAAAGATACCGTCCCCTGCAAATAAAATGCATCAATTCAAGTAAATAATTGCATGAATATGTTAGGTTATAAATGAAACTTATACAACTGGCATATACCATATTTAGATTGAGAAGCATCAAATCGACTACTATCATACATCTTGTAGAACTCTTCAATGCAATGAAGTGCAGATGTCCGTACATCCTACAAGCCAAATTAACAATTCATATCCAAAAAGTAATTATATTAATCACTATTAGCACCATAGAGAATCAACGCACAAAAAACAAAGAGCCACATCTACATGTGGAGGGGGGGTGTGAATTATATAGGAAAGAACAATTTAAATACTAAATCAAACCTTATCATGATTGGCTTTAAATACTAAATCAAACCTTATCATGATTGGCAAGTGGAACAAGAAGTGAAGGAAATTCAACTAAAGCCTGCAAATAATTATTCTCGTCTGAGTTGGTTCTCTCAGCTGATGCAAATATCGAGCATATCATCTCGAACAACTGCAGACTCTGAATTTGAACTTCCTTCTTGTAGCCTACAAGCAAAACTTCCATCAAATTTTCAGGAAAAATGAGTTATGCAGAAGAATATACATAAAAAAATTCAATCCCCTAAGGAACAATGTTAAAATAAGAAGAATCTCATCATAGATTCGTCAAAATGTGACTATTTTATGTTTCATTATGAGCATTCCAAGTAAAATGCTCTTAAATTTCAACAACTTTAACTATACAAAAAAGTTTAGTTAGCTATGGATGCTACAATTTTATCAACTAAATAAGCTCAGTGTTTGATGTGCTTATATGATAATGAATATGAGATTAAGGAAAGACATCAAAAAGCTCCTAATCAGTTAAAACTTGATCCTGAAAACATAGACAAGAAGGTGAAGGAGATCAGGATCCATCTTAAAGTAATCGCCAAAAGTGAGCATAGACAATATAATATGATTATAATATTGGATGTTATTGTCCAAGTACAATAATATGGTTAGCAAGGGATAAACATGGTTAACTCATCCGTGACATATTCAAAGTAGCAATGGTCTTATGGATCCAGCAATAAGAGAATTTCAGCATGTGAAAGGGATAAGTTGAATAAAAGATTTTTTATATTAACCAAATAATAAAATTAATTGATAATTTCTCTCTGCAAAATGTAATTCTTTTCTGATCACTAGATTAAGATTTTCTTTAATTTTCCATCTAAAGGATAGGTAGCTTTAAATTAGATTATCAACCCTCTTTCAACTTTTGCTTATTCATAGGATATTCACATCCATGATCAACTTGAAACAGTCATGGATTTAAATACATCTATATCTATATTTTTACAACAGAATCACTACTAAGCCATTTAGAGTTTGCCTTCTAGAGTTTCAACCGTTCCCAAAGAATATTTACCCTTTCGAGTTGCAATATTATTGAAATGCCATTCCAAATATTGCATTCATTACTGAGTGCTGGGTAATAGATTAATGCCAAATCATATGACATTATGGGATCTGCACTAGTATATCATACATTCTATGGCAATAATATCTAGACTCCCCAACAACCTACGGTATGATACTCACCCACTCTTAACAAAATACACTTGTGCACAATAATTTAATTCTAATTCAATAAAATAAAAGTATAGAACTCTCAACTTTCAAATTCTTATATAGCCTAAACATTAGATTATTCCTCTTATAATGTTTGTAGTAGTGGGATCAAGATTTTCTCCTCAATAGGTCACTAAATATAACAAGAAGTTTATAGATATCAAGAAGATTAAAGGGCAAAGGGAATCGTTGAATTAGGCCACCAAAATTTATTATCACTAGGAATAGAGTAGAGAAGAAGATAGAAGTGAATATAAGTTTAGCTCACATTATGTTTAATCAAAGTGTAATGCATCAACAAAATGAAAATAGAAACTATCTCATAATTCAAAAAAAATTGTGATAAACAAAACAAATAGTTATTTTATGATAAAGATTTTTTTTATAAAAATGCAAGGAACTCAGATATCATACTATTCCAATGGAGTATGAGCAAATTATTTTTACGGACTTATTATTTTTGCTTTAGAAATTGATTATTACTTATTTACATTTTATGAATGTGAATAATGTCAATTGTTTTTTTTGTAAGTACTGCATATGCACTTGCTAAAAGTATATGCACTATGCACTAAATGATGACCTTACCACATGCATACTCTTCTGGAAGCTTAGAACAGAAATGATTGCCAAAATGATGACCCTACCATATGCATTTGCTAAAAAGTCCATTCTTTGATGTTCTGATTTTTATTTCTTTTTATCAACTGGTAACAATTTCAACTCAAGCAAAAAAATGGAGAAACAAGGCCATCAAACATGAAAACAATACAACATTTTCAATGCAATGCAATCAAGTAAATCTATGGGTAGAACATTATCAACACAAACCTTCTTCTGCAAAATATTTTGATAGAAACTCAAAAGGCACTTTGCAACAGTTAACCAATAAAAATTTCAGATGATCACTGAAGAGTTTCCTATGAGATGATGTCACAAAGAAGAGAAACAGTTCGTCCATTATGTTGAAACTCTCGGAGCTATCTTCCTGTATTTCAAAGGAATAATAGTTCAGAAACTTGTATGAGATAAAGAAAATTAAAGTTAAAATCTAAACTTTTCGTGAGGAAAATTGCTTCTATTGCCCGTATTACAAAATGTGAAAATTCTCTTAAGCCGCTTACTAATTTATTATGGTTAGCTGCTTCATTGAATGATCTCAGTAGACTCCAGAAAATGCAAAGTAGGATATTTCGATTTAGTATTCCAACATCAGCAGTAAAGAGCTGGTTAACTAATTCAATATAATAGTCATCGCATCTGTGTAAATTGAGCTGCAAGAAATTAAAAAAAAACCCACCCATAATCATTTAGTTCCATAAGATATAGCAAAATTACCAGGATAGACGGTATACAGAACATTAGAGCCAGAGGCATACCTCTTCGGAAGTAGGACCTCCTGAATGTTCAATTTCATGCCACTCATTTTTTAGAGCATAAAAACAAGTCCTATATATCTTCATAGGGCTGCCAGACTCTAGAGAAAGAAACATTTAACGAAGGTAAAATTTTGGAATATGAAACTACAAAAGCTAATGTGGAGCTGTCATATTAATTGAATCTAAGTTGCATAAATTACATATCCAAGCAAATTTGAGCAACATTATAAAATATAATAAAAATAAAATTGTTTCCTTTGGTGGTAAAGGAAGAATTTTTTGGAGAAAAAATGAAAAGTATAAACCTAGATGCTAATCATAGTGTGTAGTGTTAATGCATGGTTCCCTTCTAAGGTGATGAACTTATTAATTGTATTAAGAAGAAACCTGCATACTAACTGTTTCCTAACATATGGTAATTATAATTGGAGACGAATTTTGTTAGAATAAACTGGGCTATTTTAGATACTAGCGGATTTAGTTGGATAGATACAAGTTTGAATGCATACAATCAAAGAAGAAGAAATAACAAGCAGGAACTGTAAGCATCAAAGGATAAATGCAAATTAAGAGGATAAATATAAGCTTCAGTACATGAAATGCAAGTTTAGAATGGACAAGAAGATTCTAAAAGTAGAAGCTGCCAAGCTGTAGGTATCATTAGTATTTAAAATAAAGGAATATATGTGCACTTAAATTTCAAAATAAAAACAATATAATGCAATGACAGTTGCAGCAAGCACAAACAACTGAACAAGAACAATAGTATGGTTTAAGAATATTGACACAGATGCTAAGGGGCTAGTAGGAGATGAAATAAAAACAACAATTTTCTAGAGTTGGTGGTAAGGCATCAAATATGAATAAAATAGGGAAAAATAGGCTAAGATGGACATGCAATAACAATGATATATTCTAAAGACAGTCAAATTGAATAAATTAGAATTTAAAGACTTTGGGTATGGGAGCTTTGCTCACACCATGTAAGAAAAAATCAAATAACTCATGGGATTTGGTGAGAATTAAAATCAGTTATACCATGTAGAAAATAGCATTGATGCTTCACATAATTACGAAATTAGATAATACAAACCCAATCAGGCAAGACAACTGAAATAATTTTTAACTACATATACCTCCATTTACAATGTTCAATGCCTGCAAAATGATGAAGAAAAATACACTCTTAGAAAGTCCATTGTATCTGTTGCACTCAATCAACCACTCAATCTTCTCGGGAGGGCTTGCAACAAATACTTCAGCCAGAGCTTTAATAGTTCTTAAATTGATGGAAGCAGCATGATCAGAACGATAACTCTGCATCATTTAATGCATTTACCAATTAAGGAAACATTGTTCAAGTGCCCAGAGAAGTATAGTGAAAGAAATAAAGGACTGGTGGGGTGATGGAAGCACAAAAACCTAGCAGATTATGCACTCAAGAAGCAATGTTCAAAGTTGCTATCCACAACCCAGTATCAACAACCAGTCAGCTATAGTTATTAACTAGTCATACAACCAATTGAATTTTCCATACAAACAGATAAGCCGATGATTCACTAAACAAGAGAATGTTTTAAGTTTTTCTCTCAGCAACCCGCATATCATTAATAGTAAGATATGGATAGTCATACAACCAATTAAATTTTCTACAATTAATTAAGCAAGAAAATCCACTTTATCCATGAAGTTTTAGTTGAATGTCAGAATCTTCCAGAGCAAGGAATTGTTAAACAAATCAAATCACATATACAATTTGTTGTCCACTTGCCACCAATTAGTTATTGGTTGGTTATGTGGCCCACTAGTTGTAAATAAAACTGCAAAGTGGGCATTGGAATATACATGATTTACCAACCTGAAAACCAAAGATACTATCATTGTGCAACATCAATCAATAATGACAGAACAACACCTATAAATAAAATATTGTAAACAAAAATAAAATGCAAAGTCAAGAAAGAAAAACTTTGTACTCTGCTAACCAGATGTACACTGTAAGATGGCAGTTGCAGTCATCCACCTTCAGGGCATAGAAGGCTACCAGTATTCTAGGAACTTTAGCCTATGGTTTTCCTTCCTCAAACCCCCCATTCCATTCTAGTGATGATCAGAGAAAGGAAAAGGCCTCATCCCGGAGAAATAGGAGCTCCATATCATTAGGGTAAGGAAGGGAAAATAATGCAGATGAAATCTCTTCATATGTATCTTCAATTTTCCAAAATTAATGAATGTTTCCATCAGACCCTTATTGACAAACCTAAAAAATGCTTCTAAATGGCTATGACGAACTCCAGGTTTCAGGGAAATTATCTCATTTCCATCGTTTGGAGAAATTATCTCATCTCAATCTTATGTTTCTTCATTATCAAAATGTCCCTTTATTAGCTCACTATCTACAGAACCATACAGATAGATCTAGCAATGTATAGCCACTCCACCTTGCCAACAAGGTAAAAGTCTTAGCACAATGCTGTGTTTTGAAATATGAAATATAGATTATAGAATTGGAATAGATATCTGAAATATTTATGGGTATGTCGACAGCAAATCAAATTAAACATGGTAAGATAGGTCACATAGTTGTAGTCTAAGTTTGTGTATCTACATGTGCATATAGCCTAGTTAACTTATGTGAGACTCCAAATGAATCAGCCAACCCACATGAGAGAAGCGTATAAGAATATAAATTAAAGATTGAACTTTTTCCACTTAACTTAAGCTTCAGATAGACACCATGTAATGGTATTTAGGAAAGTGCATAACAAGAAAACAATTAATTCTGAAATTTAACCTTCACAGAAGAGCTCCAGTTATCATAAGCAAAAGAAAAGGGAAGAAGATTGTGAAAAGTAGGTAAAATTATTAACAGAAAACCTGTCCAATGACCTCAACTCTTTGCATCAACACCCATTTAACCAACTTATTTGTCAAATACTGATAAATCTTAACAAGGAAATTAAAGCATGGATGCCATGAGTTCAAATTGTGGTTCACCCTTAATTATTTTCTGCTTGTGTGCCCTATAATCACCAATCATACAGCATACATCCAAAGAAAATGTGTATTAGGCCCTCTGGCTTGCAATTCAGTCCAAGACTCGAGAGATATCATTACCCAACAAAATTTTGACAGTAATAAAGAAAATATAGTCAAAAGGCATAGTTTCCTTGTAAGGAATCTTTGCTCTACCCATGATTTTACCAGTCACCTGTCTGTGTCATGAAACTTTTCTATCTATCCAAAAGGCAATACCCATGATCATGCAGAACATGCATGAAGTTCCAATATTTTGAATCAAATGCAGTCCGATAGTTATCAAATTAAATCACAAACATTTCAAATAAATATTCACTCTTGACATGTTTATTACCTTCATGTGGTCAGAATCTATTATAGTTTGCTCAATAGCATCAAAATAAGGCCATTTTAATTCCTTAACTAGCTGCAAAGCTTTCAAATTCACTCTCCATGTCTGTGGAGTATCACAAAAGGAAAATAATTATGTCTTCCAAAATTGGAAATTGTAGAGAATAAAGGAACAAAATCCAAGAGAGTTAAATTATACCTTTGGACGAACAAGAAATAAAGGGAAAAACATTTTAGCAATTTCTTTAGTACAATTCAAGTGTTCCAATTGGAATTCTTGCACCAAGCGTTCAAGGCATGATATGGCTACGTCACATGCTACAGATGTTCTGGAAGCATCTGTTGAAGGGGAAAAAATGAAAACTAAAGAAGGCAAGGAAGTAGACAACAAGAAGTACAACAAACAAGCTAGTATATCAACCATGTAAAGAGAAATATCATAGCACTAAGAAGTAAGAATTCCATAGCAACTATGTAACTTTTAAGTTAACAGCAAATAGCATTAACCAATTTAGTTGTTAATAAACAGACCCCCAGTAAGGCATTAGTCATGTGATTTTCTCAAGAAAATCCATTATATAAAAAAAAAAAGGGATTATCGTGTGGAACATATTTGCATTTTAAAGTTCTATAGAAAATAAATTCTAGACATAATTCATTGTCCTCTGATTTGTCAATTATAGGTTCTAAAACATAATCCACGGATTATCAAGTTAATAATTATATCCAGAAAAAAAAAATGCTCTATGAATAAAACAACAATAAATTGACATGACAAATAAACATCATACTTTAAACGTAGATGGGGAAAAAAATCAAGTAAAAGATAAAGCAGCTTACTCTGAATTGCACTGCACTAAAGAAACAAACATAATTGACAGATGAAGCATAATTATGAAAGTGCTTAGCAGCCCAAGCAAAGGATAAGGAAACCAAAAAAAGGTAGATGATTATAAAAGAGTAAGATCCATAATAGGAACTCACCTCTCTCAATTACATCAGTGCATCTAGATAGTATATCATTATATTTGTCAAGAAGTTGACTAGGACTTGCAATTCTGGCCATCCCGTCTATAGACAAGGCTGCCCGTACAACATTTAAATCCTCATCATGTAGAGCACGCATAATTGCATCTTGTACATTCACAAGTTTCTAGAGAGGGAAAACAGGCAAAAGGATTAAAAAGGACAAGCAAATATTTGCATGTCGATGTAGCAACCAAACTAACCAAGAAACGTACAAAGTTTTAATGAAAAGTATGAGCACTGCAGAGTAAAACTAAGAAAACCACCTGTTCATCAGTAGACATGGTTTTCAACATCGCTGATGCAGCTATATTTTCCAAAGCAGTCTGACGAACCACAGCCTAAAAAGCACACCAAATAAAAGGACAATTAGGTTTATATTTGTAGATTGAAAGACCAGTTGCCATCCGAGACAAATAGTTAAATGAAGAGACTAGATCAATCTCAAACTTGAAGTAATTGAAAAATCTGACAAAAGAGAAAAATAGCAAACAATTACTAAAGCAAATTCCAATAAACATATGCATTATACTACTAATCTCCGTATTTAATACCTTAGGATGTTCAAGTGAAAACCATAGTTTTGAGTCAGATATCTCTGTTGGCCTATCCAATGTATCATCAAACATCAGGCACAACCTTTGACTAATGTTTTCTTCTTCCTTTGCATTCATCTTACTATCCTGAGAAAAGAAAATGCAGAAGAATCATACACATTATGAAGAAGAAACCACTCATTAATCCAGGTGAAAGAAATGAAAACTACAGCAGGTAGAAACCTCAAGAAACCTTCGAATAGCTCCAGGCAATTCACATTTATAATGCTTAGCAAGCACAATGAGAATCTTCCTTCCCCAATTACCTGAGACAAAAAAAATAGTAATGTATAGGTGTCATTAACATTAGTACAAGAACGTTATGCATAACAATCTAGAAGATACATGGGTAAACAGCTGGATACAGACCAGGATACTAGTGAATCAGGATCTGACACCAACCTCATGCAAATTGTATTATCGCACCCACACAGACTACCTACATCCAGACTATAAAGTCACAACTTGGAGGATGTATCCTACCTGCAAGATTTAGATCTGGTGAGTCCACCTTCTGCAACAACTTCATACACCTTGCAAGAATCTTAGGCACAAGAATCTCAATAAGATCCTTAACAGGAAGAACCTCAACAGCAACTTCTAGAGTTTCAAGCAAAGTGTCCTCATATAAACTGGAGCAAGACACAAGAACAAATTTTAAATAAAAAAGCATAGAATGCTAAGTGATACAGAATCAAAACACAAGGTACCTATATTCCACCAGTGATTCTATGTAAATGTGCAGAAAGCTCCGGACATTAAACTCATTATTCAATCCAGCAAGTACTCCAGGGAAGTCCCTTTGGAAAGAAATAATCTGCCAGTAAGATGATGCTGAAGAATTTAAATTCAATAAACTTTTTCGCATTACCTTATTTTTTGTAAAACCATAACAGCCTTCTTCGGAAGCATCTGTATCGACTGTGACTGATAACAGGCAACCAAGAAAAGCCAAAATTGGAATGAGCACATGAAAATATATAAGTGCAACAGGTGCACAAAACAAAAGCATGGAGAAAAATTGATGCTAAAATTGTAAATTTAGAATAAAAGAATGAATTATGTATATAGTTATACCCCAAAATTATCTGACTCATCAATCAATTTCAAGGAAATTAAAATAATTATAGATCAGTGGACAAATAAATATAAGTGATAAAAGAAATTACAAATCTATAGCTTGCAATGATGATAGCTGAACTTCAATGTTGTTTCTCAACAATATTGCATGCTTAGCAGTATATGCACACAAAAGGAAATCCACAAAACAAGTAAGAAAAAAACATAAAGAAAGTCATGCAAAGTTTACTCTGCATCGGCGCTATAATGAAGCAATCAGCTGACAAAGTGACTTCAAATCACAATGTCCAAACCTGACTAGATAACTTTTCTCTCTGCGTGAACTATAAGACAATGTCAACTACCATCTCATATTGTAAAAACACAAGGCAGACCTGAAGTTTATTCTACTCCAATTAACAGAAACTTTAACAGAGGCTCCAAACTTACATATCAAACAAACAGAAATGAGTCTCAAAAATACAACCAACATTATCATCAACAATATCATTCATGCATTAAAAAAAATTTAATTGACACGAGATAAAATAATGATAAGATTTTTTAAAGACTTTTGAATCTAAAACATGAAGATCTAATATTCAGCGGTTATACATGACATCTATATTTACAAAACAATTTGCTAAAATATAGTTTCTAAATTTATTCTGCAGGTAGTATTGCACCAGGAATGGATTGAGAATATCTTGAATACTACTCAAATAAATGCAAAAATATTAATTTTAATGAAGGGTTATCAATTCACCAGTTATGCAAAGAAAATAAAGCTTGGTGATGAGGGTTTCAAAAAAGTTCAAAAGAATTTTATGCCACACTTATGTAGCATTCCCAACATGTCAACTGCCTGCATCTTGTGCAAGAAAAAAAACTAAAAATATATATATCACATTACAGGAAAAACACAGAAAGAATAAGCACGACAAACAGAAGGAAAGTTTAACATATGTAAAGATTTGGGCTGACGATAACAGTAAGAAGAGTATAAAATAAGCAACAAACAGCCATATCTGAATATATGGTTAAGATGGACACATCTTAGTTATAAAAGAAACAGAAAGAGAAAAGTAAGAGTTAATGAACCAAGTCTTTCTTTTCTAGGTAGTAGCAGAATTTAATGATCAATCCCCTGTGTGAAAATGAGCAACATCTAGAAGTTGCAGATACTTTTTATTTGGGGCACATGTGTTGTTAAATAATAAACCACTAAAAGAAAAAATAAAAGATTTTTACCTGCACAAGAGTAACAAGAGCAATTATTATTGTTCGAAGCCATGGAAGATCCACGGGTTTGTTTGCATCATGTTGAGCCATTTGTAGAATGGAGGACATCAAACTTTGGATAAGCTTTGCAGCTAGCGTTGCTCTAGTAGCTAGTAAACCGATTACCATTAGAGCACCAGCCTGAAAAAATGTTAGCTAGTCAAACCTAAAAGTGAGAGTAAATAGTTCATTAACAAATTCATCATTATCATCAAAAGCAAATTGGCCACCTCCCAACTACTTAAGGTTAGCTACATGCATTTTATTCTTCACTGACTAAGGTTGTTTCTCTAGTAATATTAAAATCAATTAAATCATTATTTATTGGATTAATTGCAGTATTCTTTGATCTTTGATCTCTCTCTCTACATCTTACACATTCTGCTCTAGGAGTTTCAACTCACCTAAACACAGAATTATTCATCTCGTTTAAAACATCCTTACTATCTCAACTGATTTTGCAATCATCTAATCAGTTATTTAAGCTACACATGATTGCACTTGATACTAGTATTTTGTTATCATTTTTCCTACTAACCCAACACATCCTACACATTTTCTCATGCTTTTTTCTCATTTAAAGTGACAGAATAAAAAATAGATTTTGTGGTGATTCACATGCCTGCTTATGTGGATTATTTTCAGGGGAACCTCATTATCAGAGAGAAAAAGTGACAGGAGCAAACTTTATAATTTGATATCAAAAGAAAGCTTTTTGGAAAATCAAATCATGATAGCAATGACTTCTAAGAAAAAAAATATTGGTAATTTTGTACAAGGACTACAAATTGTGATCAATTTGTGGACATAGCTTACTTTATGATCATGATTTCCTCTCATAGCAGGGTTAAGCCCATTGAGAACAAACATCAAGACTCGCTGTACTGTATCTGTCTCCAGCTTGGGAATGGCACCCAAAGCCTCTATGGTCACAGCAGTAGAGAAGCAAACAACAGGCCGTGAGGGCTGAAACTCTTTTGTTGGAGACGCCTACAAGAATAAAAGGCATGGAAGTCAATGAAAGACTAATCTAATACTGCAAGGTAGAGAAATGAAAAGTCCAAGCAAAAAACACAGACATAGTTGCACAGAGTCTCCAAAAGCCCCTTATCACGAAGGCACTGCTGCATAATAACTTTTCTTGGCAAAGGGGCACCTGAAACCTTTACTCCTTCAAGAAACATCCATTTGCTATTTCTGAAATGAAGGTTCCCCAAAAATTACTCAAACCGCATAGGATAAAACAAGCATCAATGGGGAAACAAAAGATGCAATATGTACCCTAACTCCAGCAATTGAACAATGCGAACAAACGTGACTGTGTCATGGAAAGGTAGCGCACAAAGAATAAGTTCGTCAATATTGTAAACATGAACTCTGCAATTCCAACAGAATAAAAGAGATCAAATTTGATAAACTCGTAATAATCAATTAAGTAAATAGGTACACCAAAGGAGACATACAAATAACGTCGGATGAGATATTCAAGTGTCTTCAGTGCAGGGTGAAGCTGCAAGTAACCAGAAAGCAGCTGCAGGTACCAACATATCGATTTGTTAACCTTCGCCTCTTCGGCAGGAACCATTTTTTCCCTATCCAGCTCGAGACTGGTCTGGCTAAAAAGAGTATCTTTATATCGATTGAAGCGACCATCTGACTCGATAAGGACGTCCAACCCTAACATTGAATCACAAATCAGAATAAATGAAAGAGCACAGGTGACCTACGGCGAGAGTTCACAAAATATAGCCTACGACGGGACAGGCAAGAGATGGTACCTGAAAGGGCAATGGGAAGAATGGTACGGAGATCGATGTCGGAAGCGGTCCTATGGTCAAAAAGAACAGATGGACGGACCTTGGCCACAGGTGCTACCTTAGCAGCAGCGCGAATAGCCTGAAGCTCGGCGGCGACACTCGACATGGCGGAAAAAACGTGAAGGCGCCGGCACAGGGGTGGAGGCTAGTTTCACGAATATAAACCTAGAGGCAGAGGCGGACGCGGAGGCGGAGACGGCGGGGACCTCAGCTCGGCGGAGGCGGCGCAGGTTTCACGAAGGGCCGCGGGTTTAAGCCTCGATGAGTATAAAAAGGGCAGCGACTATAAAAAGGTTTCGGGGATTTACAGAACAATACGGGAAATTTTTTGTTTTGCCTTCAAAAATTTTTGACTTTTTAAAATGCCCCCGTGAATTTTTAAAATTAGAAATTTATCTTATTATAGTTTTAATCTTATTTGCAAATAAAACAAATATCTTTAGTGACGGGGGCAATAATCAATTTTAGAACCTTCTAGGCAATAGTTTTAATAATTTTTCTTATTGTTGTATGATTTTTATGTGTACATTTAATTTTATGTATTATAATTTCCAATGAATAAAATACTAGAAGATTAAAATTAGATTTATAAAATACAAGTCAATTAAAATAGGGCAATCCCAATCTTCTAAATTCATACTCCACTTTGTTTTCAAGATGAGGCCGTGGCGTGGGTAACTTCTCCCCCAATTAATTCGTAACAGGTCGCCCCACACTCAATGCATGACGTGGCAAATCGTGATAGGCGAAACTAAAAGTTGGCTCCACATAACCCGTAGAGATACTGTTGGGTAAAATAGAAACAATCGATTAAAAGGCCAAAAAAGGAAAGAAAACGTTAACAAAGCCGACCCGATCCGATGCCACTCCAGCTCCTCCTCCTGCTCCTCCTTTACTCCGCCGCAGCCGGTGGCTGCGGCGGATCGACCGTCGTATCTGTCATCGACTACGGCGCCATGAGAGACGGGCGTTGCTATGACACAGTAGCGATCCAGGCCGCAATCGACGACTGCGCGGCAGCTGGTGGCGGGCGCGTTAGGTTTCCGGCCGGTGGGGATTACCTGACGGCGACGGTGCGGCTTCGGACCGGGGTGGTGCTCGACATCGAACCCGGGGCGCGGATCCTCGGAGGCACGCGGCAGCGGGACTATCCGGCCGACCCGGCCCGGTGGTACGTGGTGCTGGCGGAGGGGGTGCGGCGGGTGGGGATCACTGGCGGCGGGGAGATCAACGGGCAGGGCGAGGCGTTCGTGGTGCGGCGGGACTGGCGGAAGAACGTGATGGTGAGCTGGAACGTCACCGGGCTGTGCCGCGGCGACGAGTGCCGGCCGCGCCTCGTCGGGTTCATCGACTCTGCCGAAGTCGAGGTCTCCGATGTAACCCTAAATCAAACGGCCTACTGGTGGTGCGTTTTCTCCTGCTCTCGATTCGGCGGAT
The DNA here is from genome assembly GCA_025388495.1 of Curcuma longa. Lineage (NCBI taxonomy): Eukaryota > Viridiplantae > Streptophyta > Magnoliopsida > Zingiberales > Zingiberaceae > Curcuma > Curcuma longa. Next base: position 1,041 of record JAOBBC010164330.1, on the reverse strand, counting down.
TCGCTACTCTGCTATCGATTCTCTGCTCTGCCGATTGCTTTGTTAGCCCTAATTAGCCATAATCAGTCGTCACTAACCTTTGCGTCGATCGTTGCAGTCTCCATTTGGTGAGGTGCAAGAACACGGTGATCCGCAACGTCTCCATCTACGGCGACTTCGACTCGCCCAACAACGACGGAATCGACATCGAGGATTCCAACCGCACGGTCATCAGAAACTGCCACATCGACACAGGGGACGACGCAATCTGCCTCAAGTCCGCCACCGCCCCCGTCCTCGACCTGCTAGTCACCGACTGCTGGATCCGGACGAAGTCGTCCGCCATCAAGCTCGGCAGCGCCAGCTGGTTCGACTTCAGCAGGTTCTTCTTCCACAACATCACCATCGTCGACTCCCACAGAGGCCTCGGCATGCAAATCCGCGACGGAGGTACGCAATTCCCGATCTCAGGCGATCCCTAGTGTCTACGAGCAGAACAAAAACTGATCGATGTTCAATGGAAGCAGGAAACGTGACGGACGTGGTGTTCTCCGACATCAGAATGAGCACGAGATACTACCACCCTTCGTGGTGGGGGAGAGCAGAGCCCATCTACATCACGACCTGCCCCAGGGACTCCACCTCCAGGACCGGCTCCATCTCCAACGTTCTCTTCATCAACATCTCGACCGTGTCGGAGAACGGGGTCTTCCTGTCAGGCTCGCCGGGCGCCCTTCTCAGCAATCTCAGGTTCAAAAACGTTAACTTGACCTATCGGAGATGGACCGAGGATCCCGGAGACATCTACGATTACCGGCCGGGTTGCAAGGAGATGGTGAAGCACAGCGTGGCAGGGATAATGATGGAGTACGTCGCCGGCGTGGAGATGGAGCATGTGAAGATGAGATGGTGGAGGAGTAACTTCTCCGGGTGGAACAATCCCCTCCTGATCAGGCCTTCCACTGTCAATGAACTCTCATTCAAGGATTGGAGCTCTGTCGAGATCGCAGACGTCGAATCCTCCTAGTTCTGCACATTCTTCAGGTATACCAAAACTGATTT
>JAOBBC010156270.1:0-10001 GCA_025388495.1 Curcuma longa | reverse complement strand
TCAACTGTAGTTGGCTGTGTTCCAACTCTTGAAGGATCATGGCAGTGGAAGAACCTACAAACTCTGCAAGGAGTTAGACCAAACGAGGAGCTTGTACATCGATTGGGAGACATGAAAGAGCTCCGAACATTAGAAGTTTTGGGGGGTTGGAAACAAGCCTATTCTCCTCAGCTTTGCACCTCATTGTCCAAGATGAGTAACCTTCGTAGCTTAATCTTATGCGTGGATACAACTGAAGAACAGCTCAACTTTGAAATGTTAAATTCTTCACCTCCTCGACTTCAGAAGTTGGTTTTGTGGGGTAGATTATTTGAAGGAAAAATGCCTACTTTTATTCGTTCTTGTGCAGAACTCATACATGTGAGACTGTTGTTGTCACATCTAATAGAAGATCCACTTCCTTCACTTGGACAATTGCATAAACTAGTGAAGTTAGAATTGGAGGATGATTCATATGAGGGGCAAAAGCTGCACTTTAGAACAGGTTGGTTCCTTAATCTCCAAAGGCTTCACTTGCAACAATTGAAGAATTTAAATAATATTGTGATAGAGGAAGGTGCCATGGCATGTTTATACGAACTACATATGCGGGATGTTCCACAATTAAAGATGGTCCCTAATGGCATAGAATTTCTCACACATCTTCAAAAGCTCACTCTTACTAGAATGCCGGAGGAGCTAGTGGAAAAATTAAGAGAAGACGAAAACAATGAAGAACGACAAAGGATTAGATATATTCCAATTGTTACTGTTAAATAAGTATGAAATTAAAATACTTTTTGATGTTTGTTTGTTTATGTATGAAATTAAGAGAGTGAGCAAGAAAATATTTATGAAGTTATTGTACTGTGTATATATTTTGTAATATTATAAAGTCAATAATTGAATTACTTGTTCATGGTTTTACTTGAAAGGCAATTGTTTCGCCTGTTTATTTGTTCTGGAGAGGCCGACAGGGAAGTAATCCGGCCAGCAAAGAAGGAGAGTGATTGACTGAGTGAGGAAGGAGGACCGATCCAACATCGTAAGGCCAACTCTCAGTCGTTCAATTTCCTCGTAAGGCCAACCCTCAACTCAACGACAAACATATCCAAGGAATAGTCATCATTTATCGAGGATGCATGTGCTTTTTGAATATTAAGGCCAAGCTCACCGAGCAATGAAGGCAGCAACTTCCAAAGCTTTGGTCTGTCATTAGTTGAAAAGGTGATCTCGTGCATTGGCTTGGTCAAAGTGTGCAGAGTTTGCATCACCATTACCATCTTCAACGTCTTATCAGTTGGCTTCAAGAACAAGTTCTTCATTATGGTATGATCCAAACGCGCAACAAAGACAGGCCTATTTACAAGTTCTTCATTATTAGCTTCTACCGTAGATGTTTTGGATTCCTCTTGTTGTCTCGATCGATAACTTTGCTCTCACATGACCTTGCTGCCATCCAGTGCGCCAACCAGCTTCGATCCCATTGTAGAATGTTAGGATCCATAAACATCGGATTCGCAGATTTTGAGGAGCTCTTCCACTGATAAGAAAATGCATAAGCAAGTGCTCTTTCTCTTCTTAATGCCGCTTCTTGCTTGCTCAGTGAGCTTGCTTCAATTTGCTCCTTCGTTTGCAAATTGTCGTCCCGTTCTTCTCCCATGCATCTTTAAACTTTCAAACTCTCTTGCAGCATTTGCCTCTCAAGTGTCTGGTTTAATTTCCTTTATGGATCCTAATTCTCCTTGCCTGAATCTGTGATCGGACCCTAGTTAGTTAGTTAGTGTATGCATGCATTTTAATAAGTGGTTGTTGCTTGGCGCTTAATTAAGAGAGTTACCATCAATCAGTGACTTAAGCCTAACCAATCCTTTCAAGTTCTCCTTGCCAAGTGACTCCGGAAAGCAGTCTTAACTGCAACAATCTGTTTAATTAAAAGAATTATTTAATAAAAATTAATTATTAGTAGATTAGATTTTTTTATAATATGTTAATTAGCCGAGGAATTTTGTTGAAACTGTGCGACGTGGGTGACATCTCTTGGAGAAGTAACTATAGATCGGCATAGAGTTAACATAGTTGCTTTTGCCTCCACCACTTTATCCTCATCTGGATGAGCTCGATCGCAGCAGTGAAGGAACTACCAGCAGATACATCCCGGAGTCAGGACGTCCGGGATCCTGATTTATTTTTTATTTCCAAGTTCATCAATGAAATCGCATCGATCGTCTCGGTCTCGTCTTCCATGTCTTTCTTAATTAATAAATTATTACCTTTTAATTAGTAAATTTTTAATCGTCGATTGTTCGGTGTCTCCGTTCATCCTGACGAAAACATATGATAAGAGGTTTAGGATGAACTCGTGGTGACTGCAGGATAGAATGCAACTCCTGGTGGTGAGTTGACTAACAATTTTGTTCACCTTAATCATTGACTTTTGGTTGTGATTTTTCACCGACTAGAACACGTTAAGTATTTGCATCTTGCTTGAATATATGAAATCGTTGGATAGAAATTGAATATATATATATTCAAAGTGAAGAAAGTGATCTTTTATCTTTTTTTTTTTAATTTTCTCTCAATCTATGATCTTGACCTTGTCTTGTGTGTCAGGTAAGCGTCACAATTGCTCTTATCATATGTATATTTGGCTTTTGAGTTTGACCTCGACCAATTTTACTTTAACACGATTGGATACTTTCTCATAATAAAAATTAATCCTCTTCACTTCATGAAGTCAATAAAGGAATTTCTTAGCTTGACGTACCAAAAAACATGGAAAAATCAACTGGAAACTCGATATTTCTATATCACTCCTTTTGATCGTAACTTTCACGATTGTCATAAAATTAAGTTTTTAAAAATGGAAGTAGAATCAAGATAAGGGAACTTGTGATTTTACGATCTTACGTCGTTAAACGCTGGGATAATTTTGCGACTTGTCTTTATAGATTTTCAAGTATCTGGTCCTGGGTGCTATGACCACGATATGAGACTTCCTCAGTCGAAATATATCGGCCACGAACATTATCATGAGCATGACGACCATCCATAGGATCCAAAGAGCTTTGATATCGACTAATGACAGATGGGATAGCTGTTAGGTGGAAGTGTTGAGGAAGATGAACAAGAACTTGAATATTGTGGTTTCAAGGCACGAAATCAATCGCTATCTTTAGAGAGACATTCTTCTCACACGTAGTTGCTATGGGTTGATGACGATACTCCCCCAGGATACAATGAAACCTCTATAAATTTCTTGTCTAGCAATAATAAAAAAATTCTCACACTCTTGAATCTTTAAATAACTCTTTAGAACTCACACAATACACTAAGTAGAAGATAAATTCATTATCTTATAATGGAGGATATTTATAGATACAATAACATGTACCCTTTCATGAAACATGAAGAGTTGTATCTCTTTATTGTACACCATTTCATTATGCACTATTTCCATGAAATGTGAAGAATTGCATCTCTTCATTATGCACCCTTTCCTTATTCAAATGAAATAAATAAATAATAATATTTATTTATTCACTTTAATATATATTATAAAATATACTTCAATAGCAATTATCCTGCGTGCAGTATTGATTTCGTTAACCGATTGTAAAATTAAAAAATAATCTTCTAAAACATATTTATTTTAAAAAAATAACAAATGATAGGAAAGTAAATATTATTGTTGAAAATATTATTTATCAATAAATATCAATTAAATAATTATTTAAATAGATCAAAAATATAAAGAAAGTAAAAAAATCTTAATAGAAAAGGAAAAAAAAATTAAAAGACTCGCAACCCTAAATGAACCTTTGTAAAGTCAATAATGGAATGTTTACTTATGATTATTTTAAAAAAAAATATATTTATTAGTCTCCCGATCCAATATTGATTTTTCCCTATCAAACTATAAAATAAAAAAATATTTATGTTGAGTAGAGAATTTTTTTAAATAAAATAATTATTATATCTAATGATAATTGCACAATAGATAAAATAATCAAGATCTAATTAACTTTTAGAATATAATTTAATTCGAATATTTATCTAATTAAGAAATGAAATATACTATTTTTTTTTACAATTTTAGTGTATTATAAAAAACAAAAATATAATTATTATAAACACTAATGAACTAAGCTCACTCTACTAGTCTCAGTTTATTTTTAAAATTTAATTTTGACTATTGAGCAAATGCAAACGAACTTTTATGCATCGACTCTGTTCATTTACGGTTCAAAAATTGAAAACTCCTTATTGCTCAAAAATGAACTGGATCTCGAAAACTAAGCATTTTCATTTAATTGTCTCGTTTCCAGACAAACCAAAAACCTAAATAAGTTGTGCAAATTGTTATTATTTTTCTTTACTTTAATTTATTTGTGTAGGTCAAACTTTTTTAACAAAAAACCAGTAATTAAATTGATCTTCTTATAAAATTTTATTCAAATAAATGAGGAAGAACAGCTCGAAAATAATTCTTTTCTTAGACGATAAACACAAACTTTGTAATTAGAACTTAAATTAGTATCAAGTCTTTGCTCTAACAATAACTTTGATTTGATTTGATTTAATCGAATTAACATTGACATACTTTGATTTTTTTAAAATAGTATTATATTATATATTTTAAAGTAAAGTTGGCCTAGATTCAACTTAATTAGCTAGCTGGCCTAATCGAAATTAATTAATTATTCAAACATATATAATGTTTATGTCTTTAATTAATTAATTCTCAAGTACAATTAGATAAAATAATTGAACTTGACTTTTTTATTTTATTTAAGCCAGCTTGCTTTGCTTGTCGTATTAAAATACTACCATACACATAACGAAATAAATAAAATAATTTAACGTGACATTTTATTTATTTAAAAACTAGTTTATTATTGTATTAAAAATAATACGACTTGAGTTAATATGTATAGCTAGGGCTGATAAGCAAATTGCACGACGCCTAACTACTACAGTTGGACACAGATTCCACAGTTGTTCAGGCTTAGTGGGTGTATCGTGCTTCCTCGGTCAATAATGCAAGCTACTTAGAGCATCCACAATGTGTGGTTAATCGGGCGTTAATAGCAGATGTGGAGGAGCGATGGAAGGACGTAGAAGAGTGAGGGAGGAGTGAGAGAGGAGTGAGGTAGTGAACGCGTTCAGAGTTCTGAACGCGTTAATAGGTGGTCCCGTGCGTTTTTTTTATTTTTTTAATTTTAACGCGTTGGTGGTCGACCAGCTGGTCGATCACCATATGGTCGACCACAAAGCAAGAGCACCTTGACACTTTCAATGAGATGGAAGCTCTAAAGCCATTTTCTCATCATTTTAATCTCATTTCTCCTTGTGAATTGGATGCTAGCACCTGTATTCTTTTGGTTTGATCACAATAACAATCCTAACACAAATAAATAACTTAAAGCCAATCATTGTGAAATAATAATTCATCTTAAAATAACTTAAATAACTTAAACCACCGGTCGACCCGTGGTGGTCGACCAGTGGTTGATCACCATATGTCAACCACGTGTCAGTGGACCTCATCGGCCACTGGTTAAAGGCGTTATAACGCCACGAGCGTTGCGGATGCTCTTATTGGCCGTCAAATGTGGGCCATGTGAACAGCAGCGTTAGATGTGCCCTTAACAATGCAAGCTAAGCTAGAATCTGTCATTGTGGAACCCAGTGACAACCAGCCAATTGAAGCAGCGCAAGTTGACTTCTTATTTATGTATGTATTTATTTAAAACTAGCTTGTTGCATTAAAATAATAAGTAAAATAATATGTACAACTAGAGTTTTCGTTTTTTTTAAACTGGTTGGTTGTATTAAAATAAAGTAATACGACTTGACTTATTTTTTATTTTTATTTACTTATTTATTTATTATAGCTCGGATAGTTATAGCAGCTATAAGAAAACACAAACTGCAACGATCAAAAACACGTACCGGTTGGAGTTGAGATTGGCAAAGGCAGATCGCTATCTCTAGATATGGAGGCTGCTTTCATCTCCTTCCTGATCAACAAGCTCGGCGAAGTCGCAGTCGGCCAAGCGCAGAGCACATGCTCTCAGCTACTGCTGCAGCACACGACTCCACCTTTAGATCAGATTCACGCTCGCGTGGATCGAATTACCGCCGAGTTCAAAGTGATGCAGGCCTTCCTCGAAGACTCCAGTTGGTCGACTGCTGCTGCTACTAACAAAGCACTCGAGGCTTGGATCGAACAGGTGACAGACACTATTTCCTGTACTTTTATGAACTGAGTTCTCATTCTTCTACGAAATTTAACTCCTTTTTTTATTATTTGTTTCTTGTACTTGCTTTGTAATTTGAGGAATTCAATCAAACGATTAGATGCCATAAAACGCTTATAAATTTTTCACGAATTGTGTATTAGGTCAGGGAGGTGGCCTTTAAGATAGAAGACATCATCGATGAATACCTCTATCTGGTTGGAAGGCAACGGGAAAGGACATGGAAGAATTGCTGTCTCATGGTACCGTCAGACCTTTGTTTCAATCTTACTAAGGCTTGGCGTGGTATTGATTCTCGGTTAGAAAACATGGAGAGAGATCTTTCTGAACTTTCAAACAGGAGAGATCGATTTGGTATAACAATAAGTGGCAACGAGGATAGAGTACTGAAGAATTCAGAAAGAGACACGCATTGTTATCGAGCTGATACACCCATGTTAATTGATGATGACGATGTAGTGGGGATAGAAGAGAACAAATCTAAGTTGCTTTCATGGTTGACTAATGCTGATACTTGCAGGAAGATGACAGCAATTGCAGTATGGGGAATGGGTGGCCAAGGAAAAACTACTCTCGTCGCAAATGTCTATCGCAATAATGCTGTGAAGAGTCACTTTGATTGTCAGGTATGGGTTACAGTCTCACAAACTTATAGTGTGGATGAACTCCTAAAAACAATGATCCAGGAAATCTTCAAGGGAAATAAGAATTCTGCCCCAGATGGTATCGCTACCATGACACGATTAGAGTTATTTGAAATCATTCGAGAAAATTTGCAGCAAAAGAGATATATAATTGTGTTAGATGATGTTTGGCAGAGAGACTTGTCGAATGAAATAGGTCATGCTTTTGTTGATAACAACAATGGAAGTAGACTTGTTGTTACCAGCAGAAAGCATGATGTAGCAAGGATAGCAAAGGAAGAACATATCATAGAGCTGCAACAACTTAATGAAAAAGATGCATGGATACTGTTTTGCAAGAAGGCATTCCGAAAAGAGAACAATAATGTTTGTCCACAAGAGCTGAAGGTTTACAGTCAAAGGATTTTGAAAAAGTGTGAGGGCTCACCATTAGCTATTACAGTAATTGGCAGTTTATTATCAACCAAGGAAAAGAGTGAAAGTGGATGGAAGGAAGTCTATGATTGTCTTCACTGGGAGTTTGAAAAAAACCCTTCGCTTGATGCATTGACGAGTATTCTTAACCTTAGCTTCAATGATTTGCCTAACAACCTAAAGAATTGTTTTGTATATTGTAGCATCTTCCCTGAAGATTATCAAATAAAAAGGAAGAAACTAATCCAACTGTGGGTCGCCGAAGGATTCATTGAGGCAAAGAGCAGCAACGACAGAGCAATGGAAGAGGAAGCTGAATACTATCTTACTCAACTTGTAGATCGGTCCATGCTTCAGGTGGCAGAGAGAAATGACTTTGGGAGGCCGAAGGCTTTCAGAATGCATGATGTTGTAAGAGAGGTAACACTTGAAATATCTAAAAAGATGAGATTTTGCATGATTCTTCATGGTTCACAACCAGTTTTGGACGATCAAACTCGTCGCCTTTCCATCCAAACAAAAACAAATGATGATGAATCCCTTGATTTAAATACGAGCATGAGCCTTTCACGACTTCGCTCTTTGGTTGTATATTCTACTTCCGATTTTAGTCCACGTTCCCTAAGAGCTGTCTTAATCAGTTTCAAAATGTTAAGGGTGATGGATCTGCAAAGAGTTCGAATCTCCAAATTACCAAATGAAGTTTCAGCCTTGTTTAACCTTCACTATTTGGGTTTGAGGAATACAACAGTGGAACGACTTCCCAACAATATCCAAAAGCTCCAGAGTTTGCAAACACTTGACCTCCGTTATTCCAGAATAAGGAAGCTCCCATGTGGTGTCACACAATTGAAGCATCTTCGTCACCTATTTGTGACTTGGATTGAGATTGAATTTGGGGGATCAACTGTAGTTGGCTGTGTTCCAACTCTTGAAGGATCATGGCAGTGGAAGAACCTACAAACTCTGCAAGGAGTTGGACCAATCAAGGAGCTTATACATCGATTGGGAGACATGAAAGAGCTCCGAACATTACGAGTTTTTGGGGATTGGAAACAAGCCTATTGTCCTCATCTTTGCACCTCATTGTCTAAGATGAGGAACCTTCGTAGCTTAAGCTTAATCATGAATGAAGGTGAAGAACAGCTCAACTTTGAAATGTTAAATTCTTCACCTCCTCCGCTTCAAAAGTTAGAGTTGTTCGTTAAATTGTTTGAAGGAAAAATGCCTACGTTTATTCGTTCTTGTGCAGAACTCACATATGTGAGACTGTCGAGGTCACATCTAATAGAAGATCCACTTCCTTCACTCGGACAATTGCATAAACTAGTGAAGTTAGAATTGGAGTATGATTCATATGAAGGGCAAAAACTGCACTTTAGATCAGGTTGGTTCCATTATCTCAAAAGGCTTCACTTGACATTTTTGAAGAATTTAAATAACATTGTGATAGAGGAAGGTGCCATGGCAAATTTATATGAACTACATATGTGGGGCATTCCAGAATTAAAGATGGTCCCTAGTGGCATAGAATTTCTCACACAACTCCAAAAGATCATTCTTACTGCAATGCCTGAGGAGCTAATGGGAAAATTAAGAGAAGACGAAGATAATGAAGAACGACGAAGGATTAGACATATTCCATTGGTTACTATTAGATAAGTATGAAATTAAAATACTTTTTGATGTGTGTTTGTTTATGTATGAAATTAAGAGAGTGAGTAAGAAAATTATATTTATTAAGTTATTGTCCTGTATATATTTTGTAATATTATAAAGTCAATAATTGAATTATTTGTTTATGGTTTTACGTTAAAGGCAATTGCTTCGCCTGTTTACTTGTTCTGGAGAGGCCGACAAGAAAGTAATCCGGCAAAGAAGGAGAGTGATTGACTGAGTGAGGAAGGAGGACTCATCCAACATCGTAAGACCAATTCTCAGTCGTTCAATCTCCTCGTAAGGCCAACCCTCAACTCAACGACACACATATCCAAGGAATAGTCATCATTTATTGAGGATGCATGTGCTTTTTGAATATTAAGGGCAAGCACACCGAGCAATGAAGGCAGCAACTTCCAAAGCTTTGGTCTGCCATTAGTTGAAAAGGTGATCTCGCGCATTGGCCTGGTCAAGTGTGCAGAGTTTGCATCACCATCACCATCTTCAACGTCTATCAGCTGGCTTCAAGAAGATGAAATTCATATATTTCGATAATGGTATAATTTATGCGTTAATAAAAGAAAATAAGAGAGTTCGCGAGGGCACACAAAGAGGATAAAATTAAAATTTTTGGACACATTTCATTAATAAAGAAGTAATCTATTTATAGGCTAATACATAATACTAATAACTAACTCCACTGATCCCTCAACGTTAACCATTAACTCCACATTACAATCATTTCTTATTATTTCTCATCCACTAGCTCAATTACAACTAAATACCTTGAATATGGGCACTTTTTATAATTATTTTCATCCCACTAACTTGACAACTCATCAACCCACTAATATTATTAATTTTATTAACAATCCCTCCCTTAAAATGATATATTTTAAATATAATAATCAGTTTTAAATAAAGTCAAACTTTTAAACTCAATATAGAAATACCAAGTAACTTTCTGAGCTTTTGAAATGTCAACACTTTAAGAGGCTTGGTTAGTATATCAACAATTTGATCATTGCATCTGTAGTAAATA
>JAOBBC010156167.1:0-10004 GCA_025388495.1 Curcuma longa | reverse complement strand
AAAAAAAAAAGGTTTGGATTCAGTTATACCTATGAAATTGGTAAACCAATCAATGTCCCACCCTACATGGAACCACACAGCACCAAATTGCTATAAGAGCTAACAAGAAGAACAAAATGAACAATTGGAGAATTCACTGGTATATTCTTATTCTAATTGCTAATAATCTTTGCCTGATCGCATATGAGCTTACATATATAACATAAAAAGTAAAAAACATCTCTAATGCAATTACCAATCCCACTCCCAATTAATATATCATACCTGTTTAAAAATAGTGCCTGTTCCAGATCCCTGGGGTCCAAGAAGCAAAAGCTTTTGGATTCTCTGCTCAAGATAATCAGGCAAGATTCTGGGTACATATGATGCCTCACTTTTAGAACCATTAGGAACTGCACGTGGTACAGGCAAAGAGAACAAAGAACATGCAAATCTTGTCAATGCCTGTCAAGAAAAAGAACCAGAACAACAATTAAGCAGTAAAACTTAATAATTCTGTTTAGTCAGACACAAAAGAGGAATTAGTTAATACTGATTCCCAGATTTTCCCCCTGATATTATTTTGACCTTCCTCTTCATAGCGACCATCGTCATACACCCAGAAATGTGTATCACGTGGGCATTGCACATTAGCAACCTGCAAAATGGACGTGTTCAGAAAGTGGTTGACTACCGTAGGAATGGCAATCACTGGTAACAGGACCATAAAAGATACATGGAAAAAACTGAGACAAATTTAATGAAGGCGTATGTCAATTGCAGTTTCTGTTTGTCCACTCTCTTACAGTGTTGTATTAAGTGTTATGATAAAGTGATGATGATAATAACTGTTGCATGGAAAGAAATAAGAGACTGATGTTTTCCAAATTCATAGAATTCACATGTTGGTTGATGGTTTCTCTGTTTGTCCACTCTTAATACCCAAGCCAATGAAAATCTTCTCCTTGTTCCATGAAAGAGAGTAAACAATTTGGAGAGAGAGAGAGAGAGGAAAAACAACATGAAGTGGAGTTATTGCACACCATGTGATCCAATCCGAACATAATGACTAAAAAGTAGTTGTATAACCAATTTCCCAATTAGCACAAAAAACTGATAGTACTTATAGGCAATATGATGCTGTTGTGAAAAAGTGAACAACAATTTGGGATGCAACAGGAAGACTGGAAAGCAGTTGGAACACCAACTGCCCAACTAATGCATAATATTGATATTACTCAGTCAACACAATTTTAATTTAGAATTAAGACAAACTAACATTCTATTCCATTATGAAGTCAAAATTCCCAATTGGTACGTAGGGAACTTGGATGACAGAACTGACTATATATTTAAACTAAGATTGACATTAACCTTCTAGACCTCTTCTTCCATTTATCTTCTACTCTTCTTGCAGTGCACTTTAAGCAAAAAACTAAAAGAAACAACTGAATTAGCTAACAGTTCCTTTAAATCTGCATGCAAATGTGTTCAAACAGTTTAAATGAGAGTATGATTTTTCATGAGATTGCTGTCACTAAATAGAATGCATAAAATTTGCCACTTTGATGAATAGTTACATTTGCTACTTAAAAAACAACAACTCATTTGACTTAAGCACCTTAAGCACCCTTAGTTCGACTTTTGTAATTTGTCTTCCATTGATATAAACTTCAGTGTTACCCTTACTAGCGTCAGGCTGAAGCTTCCCAGTGAAATTCAGGTTAGAACTAATAACTCTATCAGGTTTCTCCCCCTCCTGAAGGGAAAAAAAGATGTATGGCCAAAGAATTAGCACACTGAGACAAGTTAAAGAGCAGCTCTCAGAACTAAACTTGATGCACCTACCTTTCCCCATAGGCCTGATTCTTTGTCATACCAATACCTTCCAGGCTTCAACTTTTGAGGTGGTATGGGACAGCTAAGCAACTCTGCCATCTCCTCTTGCCTCAGTGGAAATCCATTTACAGTGAGCTGTTCAGGGCGGATTTGATTAGCAGGGCATTCCTTCTCAGCCTTCAAAATTTGCCTCACTTCCAATGGACTGAGAAGCCGAGACAATGTTCTTGAACGTTTTCCTAGTTTTGAGCGTTTTGTCTCATCGATTGGGTGTCCAATGCAACTGACACACTTGCGCCCCTCTGGCATCGATCCCATGGCTCTAAGCACACAGTAGCTGCAATATCTGGCATCACAAACCAGACAGACTTCTTTGCGCTCCCACTTTCTCTTCCCGCACCTATAACACACTTTTTTCCTCTTCTCCTTGCTGGTAACACCAACATACTGAGGAGAACCTGATAAATCTTCAAAGAGGTCTTTACTTTCTGATTTCTCCTCAAAAGTAACCACTGATGTCCTCCTCCCTTCATTAGCTGGTTGGCTAGGCTGCCCATTTGGCATACTATGTGCAGAAACTGGAGACCCTGAGCGGGATGCATCAGTGAATTCTTCGTTCTGCAAGACAGAATCCATAGACTCGGAGCTTCCAGAGGCCTGGTGGCTTCGGGGTGAAGGGTCAGCACACCGGGCAATCCGAGAAACAGGCAAAGGAATTGGATCAGCTATGGGTGGAGCCGTGCTGTTCAGAAACCTATGCGAGCCAGACGCAGTCTCAGCCGTAGGTATTACAGCTACCGGGTCAACCCTCGGAAGCTCATAAGACACTGGCGGCCCATCGTACTCGATGGCAATGGAGTAATCGAGGTTGGCTGGAGCCTCCGGAATGGGGGTTCCTGGAGGCAATATCTTCCGCAGCATCTCCTGCCAGCTATTAGCATCCATAGTTTCCGCCATTTTACTTCTCCAAGCTCAGCAAATCAAGCCTTTTTTACTTGCTCCGAACCCAGACCAGGTGAAAAAGAACGAGAAGCAGCCCAAAAAATCCAACCTTTAAAGCTCAAATGAGAAAATCCTGCACCGAAACCCTTGGATGAGGGGGAAAAAACCTAACCTTTCGCCGTGCCAAAGCTTCCACGTACTTTTCATGGACTTAAGGAGGGGCACTTAGGCTGACCAAAAAGCTCAGGGAAGCAGAAGAAACCGGTGAGCACCGGAACAAAAACACATCTTTTCTCCGTCAAGAGGCCATCCGTTGATGCAAACCAAGAAACGCACCGGTACGAGTCCAAAGCGCCCGCCTCTTTGACGACAAGGCAGTGGACAACTCGAACTCGCTCACCCGGACTCCGAAACTTCCCGAAATGGCTGCGGGTCAAAGCCCTAGAGAGGGAGCCTCGCGAGGAAAAAAAGAAATCAAAGTGAAAAAAGAAAACGCAAGTTGTTAAATAATCCGTCCCGAGGCGCAGACTGGGGAAGAGCCCGACGGGGGACCGGCAGAGGACAGGAACCCGCTCGATGGTGGACATGAAAGCGCGGATCGGGTCGCGGAGTCGATGACGACTGACGATGACTGCTGGCGTTCTGCCATGTTGGGTCTTCCCGTAGTGGCAGTTAATTCGCCATTGATGATCTTCATAATCAAACCACATGATTGAGATTCTCTCCTTCTTCTTCTTCCACTGTGAATCGGTGAAAGTGAATCGGTGAAAGTCAAATGGTAAAAATGGGATATATCTATCTCTTCTCAGCCGTTGGATTTCGGACACGCAATATTATCTCCAATTCAACGGACTCAAACAAATGCGCTGGCTTGGCTGACCTGCGTTGACTGCATTATTAGATTGTGAGATAATCTCTCATAAATTCGCATATATATTAATTAAAAGAGCATCTGTCCTAATTTTCATTTTGAAAATATTTTAATTCTTGTTCCGGTCAAATACCGCAATGATCAAGCTACCGGCCCATCGACGAACTATCTGACGAGGACGATCTCTGGATTGAGCCAAAGGACTGAACTCGAGTCGAAACTGAAACACGCTTAGAAGAAGATATTAGACTGGTGCCAAAGAGTCCCGCTAGACCACTCAGACGCTTAAGTTAAGGTTCCAATAAGAATGGTGTAAAATGAGAGAGAGAAAACTAGTGGTAGCAGAGTTTCAGGGATCGAACCTCGAATATAGTGGTAAGTTGGTCCTTTTATAATCTGCACTAGGCTTCCCTACGCATGGCAAGGTGACATCTTTCTCTCTGCCTACGGCACCTGTCGAGGAAGGAAATTTCTTCTGATCCTCCTTCCATTTTGGCTGTATCTGCAGAAAGAAGGGGGCATCGGAGGGAACCAAGTCTGACAACTGTGTATTCCCTTTGGCCCTATGCGCAGAAGAGGAGGTATCGGAGGAGACCATGTTTGACAATCTGACACATCTTCTGTCCAGACGTGCATAAAAAAGGGTATCGGAGGGGACCAAATATGTGATACCTACGAATACATTCTTCTCTGGGTGGTTATGTGCTGTGTTAGCGCTCTGGGGGTCTAAGGTGAGGGTTCGAGATGAAGCAGAGCGAGATAGAGTGACTAAGAATAGGTACTTGAGATTGTCGAGACGAGACTTGCCAAGATAATTATGGGCGAGATAAGATTGGCCGAGACGAGGTTGACCGAAACGAGGTTGCCCGAAACGAGGTTGGTCGAGATGGAGTAGGTCGAGACAGGATTGGTCGAGATGAGGTTGGTCGAAACGAGGTTGGTCGAGATGGAGTAGGCCGAGACAAGGTTGGTCGAGATGAGGTTGGCAAAGATGGAGTAGGCCGAGATAGGATTGACCGAGATGAGATTGGTCGAAACGAGGTTAGCCGAGATGGAGTAGGCCAAGACCGGATTCGCCGAGATGATTACGGCCGAGACGGAGTTGGTGAAGACAGGGTTGGCCGAGATGAGTATGGCCGAGACTAGATTGACCAAGATGGGCTTGATAGGGTGGGCCAAGGTCGGGCCCATACGATCTCCCTATTACGATTTGATTGATCTCAAGGTAAGTTATTTCAACCTGATAGAGCTGAATCTATGTTAGACTGATCCTACACCTCAATTTAACTTTGATCACTATTTCACCCTTGACTTTCCGTCCAACGGCAGCCACCTCTTCTATATCACGCGCATCAATTCTCAATAAAAATTACTATAACGTTGAATATCTTATGAATTTATGGTGTGCTCGTATCTGTGATAAAAAAACTAACGAGGACCACAGGCTTGCTCGAAGGCAGCAACTAATTAATCGATCAGCATGCATCTTGATAAACTTGAAAGACTAGTGGTCCTAGGTCTAGTGCATTCATGAAGAAGAAGGGATTTATTTCAGTTTTATTTTTTCAGTTTGAGATCTCTACGATCTTTGATCGAGTTTCTTTCTCTTCCTGTCGATCTTTGTGTGTTTCTCTAGATCTGTGGGAAATAATTAACAGGTTGAATTCGCATTTAGTTAATGGAGGCATTTGCAGTTCTACAGTCTACGGCTTCCTCCTCTTCATCTTCTTCTTCCTTGATCGCAGCGGCGGGAAGGGAGGCGGAGCGGGAGCACATGTTTGAGAAGGTGGTGACGCCGAGCGACGTCGGGAAGCTGAACCGGCTGGTGATCCCGAAGCAGTGCGCGGAGAGGTTCTTCCCGCTGGAGCCGGCAGCGTCGGCCGACAAGGGGCTGGTGCTCGGCTTCGAGGACGCCGGCGGCAGGCAGTGGAGCTTCCGCTACTCCTACTGGCACAGCAGCCAGAGCTACGTCATGACCAAGGGATGGAGCCGCTTCGTGAAGGAGAAGCAGCTCCGCGCCGGGGACACGGTCTCCTTCTCTCGCACTGCGCCCGCCGCCGCAGCAGCCGATGATCAGTGCTCCGCCCGCCGCCGCCTTTTCATCGATCTACGCCACCGCAGGCACCGCTACCCTCTCTCGATTCCTTTCTCCGCCTCCGGCGACGCGCAGCGGCCACAAACAGTGCTCTCGCGGGGAGAACCAAGTACTTTAAGACCCACTATACCGGTGCTTCACCGACAGTATCACGGAATAGTGCAAGAACTCACCGAAGGCAGAGCTGTTGTCGACGGCGGCGGCGGCGACAGGAACAACACGGCGTTAGACTCGGTGCCCTTGGTGACCGGCGCCGCCGCCGCTGCAAAGGCAAAGCGGGTCAGGCTTTTTGGAGTAAATCTGGAGTGCCCTGCCAAGGATGAAGAAGATGATCATACCTCATCATATATATAATACAGAACCTAATTCTGTATATTTTTCTTTAATCTCTAGAAGAAAAAAACAACAACTATATATATATCTGACTCAATCGTAGCATCGATCATTTCTCAATATACAATTCTTGTTTTAAATCTTTACATAATTTTTTTTGAATCAAACTGATCGAATCATCTGTTCTTTTATTTTGATTTCTTTTCAGAATAGGTGGCTAGCTAGCTACTTCATATCATCAGTACTAGAGCACTCTTAATCGTCTCTAGCTCGCTCTATTCTTCTTCTTGATTCCTGACTTATTGAAAAATGCCTGAACATTAAACAGGAAGAAATTATCATTAAAGCATGCATGAATCTGTTGAGCTAATAGAAAGAAAGCTAATTAAACCAGCTGTTTGAGCTTCGCAAGGAAATTAATTAAAATAAAAATCCATTTTCAGAAGAGTTATCGAACATAAGAGATATATCATAAATGATAACAATTTAAAAAAGTATTCCAAATTAAGCTTCAACATTTAATAATTAAAGAGATTTATGTGTTTCTTTCTCTCTTTGCTAGTTTAAAGATTTATGGATTAATATTAATGTCGCCTAGTGTTTAATTAAATACTCAGTAATTACTTGAATAATCCATAAGCCAAGAGCTAGAGTTTGCATTGTTCGTCCCCGAGGCAATGGTGCAACGGTAGGACATCCGGATTGTAAGAATCTGGATTGGCCGCCGTATGCGCTTCCCGATTTACCCTGATGGTCGGTGGGAAACTTCCGTGGGACTGGGCCGACCACCCCAGAGATGTGGCTAGTGGGATTATCATTTTTTTTTTTAGAGTTTGCATTGTTCGTTTTTTTCCCCTAAAAAGGGAATGTTCAGGCATTTATAATTAAGTTGTAAAGATTGAAGACAAACTGTAAAAGAAATTAATAAATAAACTAATATTGATAACATTAAATATAAATATTGATATTACTTTCAATGTTGAGGAGAAGCATTTGAGAGGAAAAACCATTACTTAAATCAAATGAAGGTAATTAAATTTACAATTCATTGTGAAATATTTGAAATGAATCCAACGTTAATTGTCATTTGGGAGTAATAATATAACATGGATATAATTAATTGAGAAAAATGCTATAACGATTTTATTTTCTTAATTAGTCAAAAATAAAGATGATGTCTCATTTTTCAATTAAAGTTAGATGGACGCCCCTTTTTCAATTGAAGTTAAATGGACGTTTTATTTAATATGAACTACCCAAAATACTCTTACTTTATGTATGCGTTTTTGAATCGAATTTAAGAGTTTGAATTGGATTTAAGGGTTTGAATCACAAACGATTGTTACACATTGTAACAACTACCTGCTAATTTCTACACATTTGTCATTACAAAAAAATAGACCTTTTGCGATAAATTTTAAAAAATAATTCGTTGCAAAAATATTTTACGATAAAATTTGGGACAAATTTTTTTTTGTGGGTAATAGCTCATCGCTAAATTTTGTGACGAAAATGTATACATTCGTCCCTAATTTGGCGACAAATAAATTTTGTTACATGAATTTTACTAGTTGCTAAAATTCGTCGCTAATTACATATTATTTTGTAGTGTGTTAACTTTTATACAGTCAATCATGATCAAATAATGTTCATTTGAAATGTAGCAAATGTTGTAAAGTCCTCATCGTTTATTTTACTTATTGAAATATTATTTAAATCATATTATCACTCTCCAATAAGTAAAACTAAAATAATATAATAATCCTGTTGTAGAAGCTAACAATTAGTTGTTACACATTGTAATAGCTAGCTAGCTTCTAAATGGTCTATTATGATTAAATGAAATGTAGTGGGTGTAACTTCTTCATTTGTTTTGCTTATTGTAATGTTATTTTGACCAAGTTATCACTCTCTAATAAGTAAAATCAAAATGATATAATGATCCTATTATAGAAGCTAGAAAAGTAGATGTTATAATGTATGGTAGCTAGTTGCTAGCTTCTACATGGTTGATCATAATTAAATTGTATTCATTTAAAATGTAGTGGGTGTTATGGAGTCTGTTTTATTTGTCTTTCTTATTGAAATGTTGTTTGAACTAGGTTATCACACTCCAATAAGCAAAATCAAAATAATAGTTGCTACACGTTATAGTAACTAGCTATAGCTTTTACACAGTCGATTGTGATCAAATAATGTACATTTGAAATGTAGTGGGTGTTATGGAGTTTCATTCGTTTATTTTGCTGATTGAAATGTTATTTTGATTAGATTATCACTTTTTAATAAATAAAATTAAAATGATATAATGATCCTATTATAGAAGCTTGAAGGTAATTGTTACACCGTGTAGCAGCTAATTGCTATAGCTTCTATGTGGTCGATCATGATTAAATTATATTTATTTGAAATATAGTGGATGTTATGGAGTCTCTTTCATTTATTTTTCTTATTGAAATGTTGTTTAAACTAGGTTATCACTCTTCAATAAACAAAATCAAAATGATATAATGATTTTGTTCTAGAAGCTAACAACTAATTACTATATGTTGCAATTTTACATATGTTGATTGTGATCAAATAATTATCAGTTGAAATGTAGTGGATGACATAGAGTCCCCTTCATTTGTTTTACTCATTAAAATATTGTTTGAGTCAAGTTTTCGCCCTCTAATAAGTAAAATTAAAATGATATAATGATTATGTTGTAGAAGCTAGCAATTAGCTGCTATACATTCTAGAAACTACATGCTAGTTTCTATACAATCATGATTATATTATGTTCATTTGAAATGTGACGATTGTCATGGACTCCCCTTTGTTTTGTTCATTGAAATATTATTTAAATTAAGTTATCACTCTTTAATAAACAAAATTAAAATGATATAATGATCCTGCTATAGAAGCTAACAATTAGCTCCTATATATACGTTGTAGCAGCTACCTATTATACACGATCGATCAAGATTAGATCATGTTCATTTGAATTCTATACGATCGATCGTGATTAAATTATGTTCATTTGAAATGCAATGACTCTACTTCATTTGTAATTTGCTTATGAAGTATTATTTGAACTAAGTTATCACCTCTTCAATCAACAAAATCAAAATGATATAATAATTTTATTGTAGAAATTAGTAACTAATTATTACACATTGTAGAAGCTATCTGCTAATGAGATTCAGAATTTAAATCCAATTCAAAAATATAATTTTTTTTAAAATAAAAAATAAAGTAAAGGCATTTCGGACAATTCTAATTAAATAGAATGTTCATTTGACTTTAAATAAAAAAGGGACACTTATCTGTCCATGTTATAAATATTGGATGTCATCTTGATTCTTACCCTATTTTCTTTCCTTTCCTGGTTTATTTTTCTTACATATAACATGGATAAACTTCGCACCCTAAACTACTGCAAGTGCCATCAAATTTAATGTTTTTCTTTATTTTTTAATAATTTTACTAATAGTTATTATATAGATTGTCAGTCTTGTTATAAATTAGAATTCATGTCATTGTTATTTGTAAATCTTATATAATGCCACAATATTTTACAACTCACTATTAAAATTTTAAAGAGGACAACATTGTTTTATATGTTCTTTACACCATTTATAAGTTGCTTGCACCTTAGTATATTGAGTGGTATATACAATATTAATTTCATTTTGGCCACTTAACTTTCTAAAAGAATTGTTTCTTGTTGCATCATATTTATTATTTCAGATTATTTTACTGCTAAGTTTTTTTAATAATTAGTTATCAATTATTGAAACTCATAATCGATATAATTGATAGTAAAATTAAATTATTTCAGACCAACATTTCTAATTTATGTTTAACAATATGCAGCAACTTCTGGTAATATAAATGTGCTCGAAATGTGTTTTCTCTCATTTCGATATTACAAAAATAAAAAATAAAAACATTGCAAACACA
>JAOBBC010156065.1:0-10005 GCA_025388495.1 Curcuma longa | reverse complement strand
AGTTAACCAAGTGATCAGATTGGATGGGATTCAAATTCACTTTGGTGTAATCGATGGGTGGATCGATTAACCAAGGGTTAGGTTGGTTAGTCGATCACAGAGCATTTTGTGAGAATTTGAAAAACCCACAAAACTCACCATAATCGATTCACTGATCGATTATGGACAAGAGTAATCGATTCGCTGATCGATTACGGGCTTTACTGAGAATAAGATTAGCGACGGTTAATCGATAACTTGATCGATTAACTATAGCTTAATCGACCACTTGATCGATTAACCATAGCTTAATCGACCACCTGATCGATTAAGCTATGGGGTAATCGATTACGATGGCTCTTGATCGATTACACGAGTTACAGAGAATCGAATTGCGACGTTTAATCGATGGCCTGATCAATTAAGCTATTTCTAATCATGTTCAGACTTCTTCCCTGCTCATTTCTGATTTCTAATACTTCTGATATGTGCTTTGCTAATCCATATCTGAGTTTGCAGATGAGGTTTGAATCCAAATGAAAACTAGGGAGAGTCAAGGCTTAACTTTTCATTGTGGCAGTTTGTCGAACATTGGTTTTCAGGTAAAAGACAACGGGAGACCTGAACTGCAACAAGAGCTGCAACAGGAGGATGAGCTCAGGGTGCTGAGGGCTCAGAAGGACTTGGTTCAGCAACTGGAGGAGGGACCTCAGTGTCTTGGAGGGCTTAGATGGCTTAGTAACTGAAGGAGGATGACTCCACTGTTGCAGGTGAGCTCAGGTAACCGTTGAACGAGCAGAAGAGAAGAGGCTAGAAGAAGGGCATGTTGAGGAAGAGAGAAGTGGGTAACAACAACAACGAAAGAAAGGCTGTCTTGTGGTGTGTTTGTTGTGATTTCTCTGCTTGCGTTCACTGCTCGTTCTTTGAGTTCTCTGCTTGAGGTGGTGCAAGGTGTTGGTGCTCTTGCTCTCGGGAAGATCTTCTGCTTCTTGGTTTTGTGATTAAGTTGAGGCATGCTGTAAGTTGTTATTGTTCTATTTGCCTCAATCTCATTCTTATAATCTCTGTGCTTAACTTCTATTCTTGAGATTGGTTGTGGAGAGGTCATTCCACCGAGAAAGAGATACTATCTAGCCCGATTCATTCGGGATGTGATCTACCGAAGATCAAGGGATCGTCCACCTTACGGACACGCCGAGGAGTAGGGGCAAGTTATCCCCGAACCTCGTACATCCTCGTGTTAGCTTTGTCCTTGTTTTCTTAGTTGTTTTTCTTCTATTTCCACTGCGTACTAATCTCTTGTAAGAGAAAAATCGATTTTCAAGGAGTGGCTATTCACTCCCCCCCCCTCTCTCTAGCCATCTTCCAATCTCTAACACACACCTCCTTAGAGATGCTTACTTAAAATGTCAAAGTATAAGCCTCCATGACCGAGGTGACTTGAATACCGCAAGTTAAAGAAAAATCGCACTTAATCTGCAATGAGATCTTCATTGACATATATATTGAACCATATGAAGTCTCAAGGCAGGTCACTCCAATAAACTGGTTACCTTTAACCAGCATCCACGTTTAACTCTCAACATCCAATGTCTCTAGTAGTGAGATCGGCTTCTTGGCTAACCTAGGAGTTTAAACATGTTAGTCTCGACAGAATCGATGACATTTGTGCTCATCAATTTCTCGACTAGGGATAATTTTATTACATTCATAATTGCATATGTAGAGATGCTCACGAGTTGTGATCCAATCACAAATTCTCTCATGCTATGAATCGTATTGCGGGTATTCAATACTTGAGTTTAAGATTCAATCAAACACATATGGAATGTGTACTTAAATAGTGAATTGATATTTATCCAATAAATAGTATAACCGTAAGATGATTGTCTTATGATACCCCTCAAATCTAACAGTCACAATCAAATTCAATCTGTCAGATAGTCGCTAAGAAGTTATAAGACATGACAGTGGAGCTATGACGATGAGGGGGCATTCCACCCGTAATGATCGCGGATGATCACGACAAGATATTTTTCATACCCTAGTAGAACAACTCCTTTGACAAAATCTACTACGTAATATTCTCCTTAATTAACGAAAGCGCAGATATTCTCCTTAATTAACGATATGATAAGGTGGTATAATTCTCTCTCCTTTTCGTCTATATAACTTCCTGATATTACATGCACAGGTACGCAATTCCACAGTTTGCCACCCGCTTCTTCTTTCCAGCTTCTTCATTTTTCTCAGTAATTGATTTGAGCGTCGGAGTGGTCGAGCCAAAGACACCCCTGGCCTTCCTTCTCATTATGTTGGTGCTTGTAAGTCCCGGAGCTCATCATCTTCTATCTTAGTGTTGCGTGGTTGGTGACGGATCCACGAGGTGATCTCAACAGGAACACTTACTTAATCTCATTATTAGGACTTCCACTTGCTTGGACTGTACTCTTCTAGGACTTTTATACTTTCCTAAAGTTTGCTCTTTTAAGACTTTTCCTCTTGTTTAGAGTTTACTTGTTTAGAACTTTTTACTTATCAAACATCTTATCACATTTAACATACTTAGACATTACACTTAACTGTCAAACATCTAGTCATTGATGACCTATTAGGACTTCCAACTAATTGTTAAGCATTCGATCACCTTTTACTTACTTGGACTTTATACTTAACATCCGATCTCTTATGACTTGGTAAGACTTCCAGTTAATTGTTAAGCATGCGGTCACCTTTGATCTTCTTGAACTTTATACCTAATTACCTAATATACCGTTTCCTACAAATTGTTAAGACTTCTTCCTTTATCAACTCCTACACTTCTCATCAATGTCAAGTATTTAATCCTACTCACCTTGACTAAAGGTAGTTTGTACTAGTCATCACCCCTAATATTTAAATATAATATCTACTTGAATTAATTCATCAAACATTAAAATACTTGATTGCTTGCATCAATAAAAAAATATTTTAAAAATTAAATGCGCTCTTTAATAAAAATCATAGTCAATACGCACTTTGGGAATTTTAAAAATTGAGTACGTCCTTATGTAAAAATTACCGTAGTTAAAAGAAAAAAAATGAGAATAGTTGGGTAAGTTCGGGAAAAGAGAGAGAATAATGGGGAAGTGACTAGGTGTGGAGTTATGGAAGGTTAAGTTTATAAAATTGAGTGTGGTTTAAAGTTTTTTTAGAATTATTTTTAGGTAATTTTATCCGTGTGGTTTGGAAATGAGCCCAATAAGGATAAGGATTTTGAAATTGAACCTTTTGAAATTAGGTTCAATATAGATTTTGGACACCTTTTTTGAATTTTATTTTGGTATTGATCATTCCTAATTCATGATGATTTAAAAAAAAACAATTTTATATATAGATGAAATAAGAAATAAAATTGAATTTCATGCAAATTACTTTATCTTTGAAGAATCTTACATATATATTAAAATTTTAAATATTTATGAGTGAAAATTTTACCAATAAAAACAGAGAAAAATATGCAGGAATTCGGGCAATCCGTATTATAAACCAGGACT
This sequence comes from Curcuma longa, assembly GCA_025388495.1. Classification (NCBI taxonomy): domain Eukaryota; kingdom Viridiplantae; phylum Streptophyta; class Magnoliopsida; order Zingiberales; family Zingiberaceae; genus Curcuma; species Curcuma longa. Next base: position 6,490 of record JAOBBC010156065.1, on the reverse strand, counting down.
GCTGTGGACGAAAACAATTAGACAACTCGAGACGGACGAAGGTCAATCCGTCAAATCTCCATATGCTTTTACTTAACCCGAGGGAGACCGTACGGTTGCATCCATTAGTTATGGAGCACCACTGTCATATACGATTAATGCGTATAAAAGAAGGGTTAAATTTGTGCAACTAATTTTGCCATTGACATTCTTTTGCATTTAAGCAAAAAGAAAGAAAAAGAAAGGCGTACCTTAATGGGTGAGCCGACGAAGAGCGAGCCAAGCTCTCGTTCCCATGCTTCCGTAGCGTACGGTTGCATCTTACACGGCCCAGTCCCCGCCCGCTTCAAGGTCTGTGCGACACGATCCGCTTCGTCCATTTGATGGGATCCATCGTTGATGACAAGACCTCGCATGCAGAAATCATGCGGCTGACGGACGGCTCAGATATTTAGACCAAAATACGATCTTGTTGCCGCAGCCGCAGCAGCAATCCTGACGGACTTCCTAGCGGCCGTTAACGTGAAGAGGCTTTAGGCGATACAGTGGGGACTGGCAGCGGGGAAGGGACAACACAAGACGCGTATGCGTTCGTTTTAGTTACACAGGGACTTACGCTATAAATAGGCCGGCGAAGTGGGGCATACTTCTTCACCCATTTCCTCCCCATTTGAGCCAATTGCATGCCTAACCCGCCTTGCAACTGTTGCGGTAAATTGCTTTCATTTCTCAAGTGTGGAGTGCGAATAGTTTGGATCGACATTTCCATTCGTCCTCCTGGGAGACGTTTGTAGCGTAGAGAGGTAATTTGGATGTCAGAGGTGAAGAGCGAGGACATCTGCCAAGCCAAAAAGGTAGTTAGGGTTCTAGGTTTCCCTGATGTAGTTTTGTGTTAAGATTGATGAATCCTCTTCTTCGTTTACGGCCATCAGGTTTCTTCGACATTATCTTTTTGACATCTCATAGATCCTTACTCAGTTTTGGGAAATTAGCGGATTCTAATCTACTAGCCATTGTTGTCTGGTCCCTTTCCTCAAAGGCTTGCGTCAAGGAGCAGCAAAACCCTTAACGAATCCGCGGTGAGTTATTTTTTTTCCATCATTACTACTTCTCCATTTCTCTTTACGTTCATCTATGTTTCTGCCTTGAACATGCGGGCAGCAGGGTGCAATGAGAGGCGAAGAAACAGGGAAGGATTTTCCTTTTTTTCCTCTCCGAGTAAGGGGAAGGTGTTTGTTGGGCGTTTGTTAGTGGCTAGAGTCCCTTGTCTCGCTCTTTGTCCAACCACATGAATGGAAACTGCAGCCGCTTCCTTCCATTTTATAAGCAATAGTACGATCATAACTCGTCCACTGCCCCTTCTATTAATAAGGGAGAGCGAGACATGGTCTGTCCTCCCTTGCTCGCTCGAAAGAACCCATCTATCAGTGAAGGGAATCACTGAGAAGTTTGTCGGGAGTATCTCATACCTTTTGAACGGTAAGATTTGACCTTTTTGTATTGATTTGGCAATTTGCATCGGCATTATTTTGCAGGGGCAGGAGTCTTCGATGCTGGCCTGCATATCGTGCACCAAACACGAGCCTGAAGATGGGGCAGACGGTTCTGCCGCGCGGCCGCCCCCTGCCAAGGACACGGTCAAGAGCCTCACATCTCAGGTTCCCTTTCCATTTATTGTTGGTCTATAATCTGCCTGACTAGTTTATTTATTGACAAACTATGCCATAAACACTTCTATCTCACCTGGTACATAGTTTTTGTCTTTATAGGAGAGAGAATAAGAGAAATAGAGGTTATTTGGCAGGTTGTAGGCAGGCAGGAATATATTTGTGGTCTTTTAGGAATATTACGGTGGATGATGAGATGAGGGTGGTGGACCATTTGAGCTAGGATTAGCATGCCTAGTTGGCAAACTTGCTGGCTGAAGTAAACCCATTAGTATCGAATATGGTGGTTTGAGTGATTTGTACCAGCTACTAATTCATATATCCACTTTATTCAAATTTTGAAAATATTAGAATGAACAATTATTTTGATGATTTAATCTGTTATATTTCACTTGTTCGGAGTAGAAAAGAAGTGCGGTGGGTGGAAGATTTTGTCTAGGGTCTTCTTAGGAAGGAGTGCTCTATTGGAAAGAGATCCATGACGACCATCAAAGTAAGGAATAAAGTGAGTGGTGGTCCTTTCATAAATCTTCACTACATGGCAGCGAGAGCGAGAGATCTTCTTAATGGGGTCTTTGTCTACCTTTTGGACCTACCTACGGTATTTGCCTTTGGGTCTTTAGCTGTTCCGTTAAAGTCCTGTTCTGTATTGGCTACTATTTACCTGACAAGTTTTGTCGCATCTTATATAATGCCCAGTAGCTTCTCTGTTTGTTAGCACTTACATTAGTTTATATAATTGAGCCGACAGAGGGCCTGATACAGGGTTTTTCCTTTCTTTCTCTTTACCATGTCAGTGTCTAGTAGGAAGGCAATTATATTGAGAGAGAGATGGCCCCCATAGATGGAAGGTACCACTACTAGTAAAGCATGTGCAGCGGGCTGTATCTGCGTACTGAACCCAGTCAACACCGGGTAGACCCTTAGGTCGCCCGATCACCGGACGTTAGCTGCCAGCCTAGCTGTTAATTAATTACTTGGTCGCATATGCCGTTCGGCCCGTGTCCCCAGTCTCCCTAGGCAGTGTTTTACTCGTGAGTATAAAGTATGCTCGATTTAAAAGTAAAAAAAATCCCATGGTTCAGAATCGTTACTTGAGTATTCGTATTAATTAATTTGCCGGCCTCACCAGCGTTTGATGGGCCAGTGTGGTGTTCGCCGGAGAGAGAAGGGTAGTCATAGCATCTGGACATTTAGAAGTCACTAACCATCTTGTTCTGACTTTATTAAGCAACGGATAAAGTCTTATCCATAGGCTTAGCACTAGCACAAGTGATCTGTAATCTAGATTTCGTTTTATAATACATGTCGTGCCCCCAGGTAGTAGTTCGCGTCAAAGGCTGATTTATTAAATCATATAGCAGTGCATACATGCATCTTTAGTGTAAATTTTAGATGGAGAAGCATAAATATGGTTAGGTTGTATACTTAATGGTTTATTAAAATTTACAGTTGAAGGACATGATGCTAAAGTTTTCGGGCACGCATCGCCATTGTAAAGGTAGAAGCACAGATTTTGTCAAATACACACGCCGATTTCACCATAGTTCCGATCATGAGGAGAGAGATGTACTATCCTCTATTGATGGTGGCAGTCGTGGATACGACTATCTCCGGGCGGAATCCAGCTCGAGCTCTGTGTGTGGCTTATCTTCCAGTTACAATGTGCTGGCGGAGGAGGGAGAGGTAGCTGTGGAGGAGGAAGAGGAAGGAGAGGTGAGGGAGTGGATGGCACAGGTTGAGCCTGGTGTTCAGATCACCTTCGTCTCCCTCCCGGGCGGCGCTGGCAATGACCTGAAGCGCATCCGCTTCAAGTAATAAACTTTTTAATTAATAATTTCTACGATTAATTGCTCTACTCATCTTAATTAGTTGCAAATGCAAACAACGATGCAGCCGAGAGATATTTAACAAATGGCAGGCGCAGAGATGGTGGGGAGAGAACTACGACCGGGTTGTGGAGCTATACAACGTCCGTCGGTTTAGCCGCCAAGCCTTCCCTACTCCATCCAGATCCGACGAAGCCGAGGTTAGTGCATTATAGGAACGTACACCCCAATATCTGCATTAAATACTTGGTTAAATAATGATTATTGTTATCGTTCTTTAAAACAAAAAAAAAACATCATTGAGAATTATTATTATTAAATACTTGAATTCTGTCTTTGCTTCGAAAACTTAAGGTGGAACAGCACGATAAGCAATGGTTCGGGAGTAAGGATGGTCTTATCAGGAACGCGTATGGCCTACCACCGCCTATCTCTGGGTCTGTTCATGGGGGGCTGGGGCTTAAAGGAGGAGGGCCTTACCACTCTCCGCCAGTGCCGGACCCTTCCCAACATCTCCTCCTTTCGCATTATTTCAACCCCGCCTACGCTGCTGCTGCTGCTACCAGCGTCGCGGGCGCAAAGGGAGAAAGTTCGTCCATTGACGCATCTAGAACCACCACCTCTTCCAGAGATGAGGTCGCTTCCGTCTCCATCAGTAACGCTAGCGATTTGGACGTGACCGAATGGGTGGAGCAAGTGGAGCCTGGAGTGTGCATTACCCTCCGGGAATTGTCTGATGGCACTCGCGAGCTTCGCCGCGTCAGATTCAGGTTAATAATTGTTTATCTGATTATGGATTTTTCTGCACGGAAAGTATTTGAATAATTGATATCTGATGTGTCAGTCGAGAGAAGTTCGGGGAGATACGTGCAAAAATTTGGTGGGAAGAGAACATAGAAAGGATACAAGCCCAATTCCTTTGACCAGTTTGGCCAATCTGACAGTGAAGCATGCAAGAGAAAACAATATCGACAGAACAAAACGACACATTATATATATCCGATATCTGCTCGTCCTGGTCTCCCTCAATTTTGACGTTAATCGGTCTTTCCTCTGCTACAATGAAATATAATCTCATCATATCAGAAGCTTGTTTGGCGTCCGACGTGACCGTCAACATTGTCTCTCGTTTACTTTTTCTTTTTTTCAACGTCCTTGTTGAAATCGGTGTTATATTATTGTAACTCAACTCACCGATCTGCGTGTGAAGACTAACCTTGCAGAATGAAACGCACCCATATGTTTCCACACAACTTGTGAATTCGTTATGCGACCTGTCTTTGATGCAAATTCACCTAGCAACTAAAAGAATGCAAATGCTTTCATCATGTGTGGATCCCATTAGCCATGCAAAATTCATGCCTTAAAAATTTCTGTTACTTTACCGCTATTGTGACTCATACTTTGGTGCTACAGTTCGGTGTTCCTTTGTGCCCTTTGTGCTGTGCTGGTGATGTGGGGAGTCAAGGAAGGTGACGTGGTCTTTCTTTAAGGCATCGCCAGGTCAAAGTCTGAGCCACGGCGGCAAGCCTTCTCCTCTCGGCAGGAGAAACTCCCGTCTCGGCAAGCCCTCTTGGCAGGAAAGACTCCCGTCTCGGCAAACCCTCTCGTCTCGACAGGAGAGACACCCGTCTCGGCAGGAGAAACTCTCATTTCGGCAAGACCTCTTCTCTCGGCAGGAGAGACTCCCGTTTCGGTAAGCTCTCCCTCTCGGCAAGGGAGAATGTTCAACTTGTTCCTTGGCGTCGACGTCGAGGAGCTCCCTTCCGGAAAGTTTCGTCCTGTCTCTTTCACCTCCGTCTATGAACCCGATCACTCCACCTCTATCAATATAGACCTTAACTCTAACCCTGACCTTCTGACACCGACCACAGGCGTCACCGCTGAAAGAGGAAGCTAAGGGACCAGTCCGCTGCTCAGACGCAGCTACTTCTGGCGCCAATCCTTGTTACTCCGCTGCATTAAAGGCGCTCCTCGTCCTTATACGTGACTTCTTCCTCTAACCTCGTGGCTTGCACACATTACCATAAAGAAGATACGGGAGATCAAACTTGAGCTTCCCCTATGAGCTTCTCCTATGCATATAGCCCAGAATAGAGGGGACAAAAGGAAGGTTCTTTTAGTAATCGTGTGTGGGCCCGAGGTGCATAACAACCGTCTTCCTGTACGGAACCCAAAGGTTGGTTATAAAAGGAGTAACTCATCTCCATGCGGGAGGTCAGTGTCGAAGGAACTCTCTTACTACTATTCTTACTACTGTTGCCTTTCACTTTCCCAATCAGAACCCTAAATTGAGCGTCAGAGTGGCTTACTGGGATCCCCCGGGGCGCCATTCTGACCTCCCTTGTGAAGTGTGTTTCAGGATTCTCTTGACCGTGGACACTCGAGGCGCCCTTAGTCCCACTTGACTGCGGGATCGCTCGCGGCAGACGGTTCGTTGACTGGTGGCTTGACCTTCTACGGCATTTGGCCGGAACATTTTGACGTCGTCTGTGGGAAAACTGAGCTAAACGTCGTGATGGTTAACACCAGAAGAACTGCTGACAACCATGATTTGGTAGACGAGAGGAACCTAGGCGAAATGGTGTCCCTGACTCCCGTGCAACTGGACCACTTGGTGGACCAGATTATGCAAAGAGTTTAACATCAGCAGTAGCCGCTACCACCACTTGCGGGGGAGACACCTCATCCCCAGGCCAGTGGGCAGCCAGCCAGCCAGGTCCCTGTTGTTGGTGCAATCTTTGCCCCAAGTGCATTGAGTTTCAATATTTAGCTAAACCATGTTTAAAGTTAGGCAATTCTTGTTGATCTAACATGTGTGATGCAAGTTTGCAGGAAAAGTCCAAGCGTAGTCTTGACAAAGGAAAGTCCAAGCGTAGTCTTGGCAAAGGAAAAGTCCAAGTGGGGTCTTGACAAGGAGAAGTCCAAGCGGTAGTCTTGGCAAGGAAAAGTCCAAGGGTGGTCTTGGCAAGAACTTGACATGACGAAGCTGATGGAAGCATCTCAAGCTAGTGC
>JAOBBC010155962.1:0-10008 GCA_025388495.1 Curcuma longa | reverse complement strand
ATGGAGAAGCAAGATCTACACGGTGCTGATTACCACAATATTCTTACATTTTTCTTTTTCAAAGAAACATATTCATCGGTTGTCCCTAAGTTCTAGTCATTGAGGCTTTTTATCCTTATTCAAGCAGAATCTATTCAAGATGTGAGTATCGTTTTGGATTAATTTTTTATGGCACCTTTGAACTACTGTCCAAGAGACAGCCAGAAGCCCCAGTATAGAAAATGAATGATATTTATAGCAAAAGAGGAATTCCCTTTTTAGGAAAAGCAGGAATTTTAATATTACACTTAAAATTTCAATGCATTTAGATGATAGTGCTACCGGCCTAGGAGTCTCAGTATAGTTCAGGATAAATGTACTGACCCAGCTGAAAATGTCATGGATTATGCAATGATTTACCATACATAAGTATGGATAGCCTTCTAGTGATGATGCGAATTGTAGAAACATTGGTAAATAGGCCAAAATGGAAGTTGGGGATACTGTGATTTAGAGAAAAAAAAGGTGTATGGAGACACTCAAATAGATGCTTTTAATCCAAGAAATAAAGAAAAAGGTCATGTATATAAGACCAAGGTAAGATTCAAGCAAAGCAAGGAAAGTATCTCATCTGGGAAGGATCTTCATGTTAACTATATAGAATATTTTTGTTCATGCAATCATGCCTCGAATGTGGTTGAGTTCGATCAAATGATGCTAGGAAAGCCGTCGCTGCAATCATTCTCCAAGTGTACGAGTTCGACCAAGTGTCAAGTTAGGTTTATATTGTGTTTCCTCATGAAATTTATTAAGTATGCAAGTCCAAGATACTTGACAATTTATATAGGTGCAATGGATCAAGAAGTCCAAGTAGAAAACTATTGATAAGATACTTGACAACCATAAAGTTCAAGTAGATCAAGAGTCATATAATGCATGACATTTGGAATTTCAAATAGGTTAAGAGTGACTGGATAGTTAGGCTATAGTTAATTGGATACCTAGTAGATAGGGAAAACTTGGAGGCGAGGTCTCTTGGTAGAGGAAAACCTAAAAGCAAAGCATCTTGATAGCTTAGAGGTGAGGCCTCTTGGTAGTAAACTCTAAATGAGTTGTGAGTTCCGAGTTAACCTAGACTTTAACTCATATGAGAACTCAATCATAATTTAGTTATAATCGATGATCTAGTCGATTGAGGGTTAATTTTAATTGACTGAGGAAGTAAATATTAGTCGACCGGGATGATGAATCAACTAGAGAATCAAATCAAGAGATTCTGCTTGCAAACAAAAAGTTTCAATTTGAAGTTAAGTCAACTAAACGTGAATTCAATTGACAACAATTGGTCGATTTCCTGATAGAAATTGGAAAAAGACTGATGCGATGTGACAAAGAAAGGAAACAATCATTAGATGGCTTACGTGATCAAGCAAGCTAGTCAATTAAAGAAAAGTTGAGTAGATTAGAATTAGGTAGAGTCGACTGAGGTATCTATTGTCATATAGAATAGTCAATTAGAATAAGGTGGAATCAACTAAAGTCTCTATTGGCTTATATAATCATAAAAATAGTCAACTGAAAAAAAGAGCAATCAACTAGACTCATGTAGAACAACAATTTATAGCTTATTTAAAGATAATTTGAAGGCTATAAATAAAGAGACGAGGGGAGCTCGTCAAGGTTTGCAGAGACTTAAGAAAGTTCTCAACAACTATATTTCTCCTATTATTTTAGTCTTATTGTTGTTTTACTTACAAGCTTGATTTGTTTTGTTATCTCATTCTAAGAAGTGCTCTATAAGAAGTTTCTTCACCTCTAAGAAAGAGAAAAGATAGTGGGAATTCAAAAGGGACTCTCCTTACAAATCATCAGTTGTGGAGTAAGAATCACAATTCTGAACCATGTAAAAAAATTGTGTTAGCCGTGCTATTCTTATCGTTGCATTCTTATATTTTTGTTGTATAACTCACAACTGCTCTTGAGTTTAAAATTGTTTAGTTTCATGTTATGGCTATTCACACCCTTCCCTCTCTAGCAGCCACATCAATTCAACAATTTTAAGAATGTTTACCATAGAGGCATTTATTGTTACACGATGATAGTGAGCCATTGTGTATCATGAACTATTTCAGGTACAAGAAGATTGGTTAGTCTTACTTAAGGAAGAAAAAAAATATATCACTTTATTAAAAAATAAGGTATATTTAGAAACTCATTTTAGAAAACTAAAATCATCTTAGGAAACTATCTACAATTAAAAGTTTAATAAAACAAATTAATAGTTAACATAATTAACAAATATATACTGCTATATATATATATATTGTATATATTTTCACATATATATATAATATGGTGTCATATATACAGCTAAAAAAGTATCATATATACAGTTAATACTTCTCCTAAAGTTGGAACATAGATATTAATCATGCCCAACTTGTTACAAAGATAATCAATCCAAATCTCATTTAAAGCTTTTGTGAAGATACTTCCTAGTTGCTCATCAATCTTCACATATCCTGTAGAAATTAAATTTTGTTGAATCTTCTCATGAATAAAATAATAATCAATTTCAATGTGTTTAGTTTGCTCATGAAACACAGGATTCAAATGTAATATGAAGACCAACTTGATTATCACACCACAGTTTTATTGGTACTGAAGTTTTAAGCCTACTTCAATCAAGAGTTGATATATCTATCTGAAATAGATCTTCTATCTATTTTGGAACTTACCCAATCTAAATCTGAAAAACATCGAATATGAGTGTGTCTATGATTTGCATACATAATACCTCATTTGGGTGTCGTATTCAAATAACACAAAATTTTACTCTACCACTACCCAATGATGAATTGTTGGAGATAACATAAACTGACTAATAATACTAATCGAATATGCAATATCTAAATGAGTTACAGTAAGGTAATTCAACTTCCCAATCAATCTTCGATGTTTCTCAGGATGTTTAAATAGTTCCTCATCTCCTGTGAGGTGCATGTTTTGAATCATTGGAGCACTATAAAACTTTGCCCCTAATTTTCATTTTGAATCATTGGAGCACTATAAGACTTTGCCTCCAATTTTTCTGTCTCAGTTAATAGGTCAAGGACATATTTTCTCTTAAGATAAAAATATATCTTTTTTAGTCCTTATAACTTCAACACCTAAGAAATACTTTAGCACCCCAAGTCCTTCGTGTGAAATTGAGTATGAATAAAAGACTTAAAAGATGAGATTCCTATAACATCACTTCTAGTGATAATAATATCATCCACATATACAACAAACAAGATGATACCAATTCTTGATTTCTTGTAGAACACAAAATGACCAGATTGCTTTTATCAGATCAAAATATTTAACAACCTGACTAAATTTTTCAAACCAAGCACGAGGACTCCGTTTCAAACGATACAAGGACTTACGAAGACGAAAAACTTGTCCCAACTCCCCTTGAGCAATAAAATTAGGAGGTTGCTTCATATACACTTTTTCTTAAAGATCTTCATGAAGAAAAACATTCTTGATATCAAGTTGATGTGAAGGCCAATGATGAGTAGCAGTCATTGAAATAAACAATCGAATAGATGCTAATTTTGCAACAGGAGAAAAAATGTCAGAATAACCCACACCATAGGTCTAAGCAAAGTCCTTTGCGAAAAGATGTACTTTCAACTGACCTATCTGAGTTGACTTTAACTGTTAACACTCATTTGCATCCAATAGCATGTTTCCCTAAAGGTAAATCAACCAAGTCCCAAGTATCATTGTCATCTAGAACATTCATCTCCTCTATCATTACATCATACCAACTAGGATGAGATATGACTTCACGAATAGTTTTATGAATAGAAATAGAGTCAAGTGAAGCAATAAAAGAACAAGAGGATGATGACAGACCGTTATAAAAAACAAAAGAAGTATTATAGGTACACTTGCATTTACCTTTGTGTAACGCAATAGGGAGATCATCGCTCGGGACTGGATCAACTGACGAAGGAGGAGGTGGAGGATCTGAATCAAGAAGTTGACACTTGGAGTATACTTGAATTATAAGAGGCTTGGTAGGATCCGATTCTAAGACGAGTGTAGAGGATTTGACAGAATATACCAATAAATCACCATCCTCTCTCTCATAAGTCAGAATAGATGATGGCTAGAAATAAGATGTATCTTCTATGAAGGTAACATTAATTAAAATAAAATATTTGTTAATACTGGGACAATAGCACCTATATCCTTTCTGAAGATGAAAGTAACCAAAGAAGACACTTTTAAGACTTGAGATCTAATTTACTGATATGGACGAATATCTCGAATAAAATAAGTGCTACCAAATATCTTAGGGTTAATAGAAAACAACTTATTCGGAAAAAGTATTTTGATATGAGTCTCACTATGAAAAATAGAGGATGACATGCAATTAAAATGAAAACATGTTGTAGAAAATGCATTAGTCCAAAATGCTTTAAGAACATTCATTTGTCTATTCTTATGTTCTGCCACATTATTTTGGGATGGAGTATCAACATAAGAGGTTTCATGAAGTATGTTATTCTGACCCATATAAGATTAAAATAAATCGGACATATATTCTTTGGCATTATCACTTTGCAAAGTACGGATGGACACATCGAACTAAATTTTAATCTCAATGCAAAATGCACAAAATAGAAAAAATAACTTAGAATGACTTTTCTTTAAATATAAGCAAGTTACATGAAAATAATCATTTACAAAAGTTACAAAATACCTCGAATAGAGTTTTAATCTCAACGCAAAATGCACAACATAAAAAAAATAACTCAACAATTTTTCATTAAATATAACCAAGTTACACGAGAACAATTATCCACAAAAATAATAAAATATCTAAATCCAAATTTAGATATCAGAATGAACTAATTCGAAAGGAATAGTAGTGTTATATTTGAGAGGTGCCCTAACACAGTCGCCTTACGGTTGTATTATTTATTTAATAAATAGAAATTCACTATTTAAGTGAATATTTTCATGTGTTTGATTGGATCTTAAATTTATTTACTGAATGTCTATAATACGATTTATAGCATGAGAGAATTTGTGAATGGATCACAACTTGTAAGTATCTTTATATGTGCAATTATAAATATATTGAAATTATCCATAGTCGATAAATTAATGAACGTGGATGTTGTCGATTCTGTTGAGACTAGCACGTTTAAACTCTTTGGTTTGCTAAGCAGCTGCTCTCACTAGTTGGAAATATTGGATGTTGAGAGTTAAACATAGATGTTGATTAAAGATAACCAGTTTATTAGAGTGACCTTCCATGAGACTTCATATGGTTCGATACATATGTCAATAAAGATCTCATTACAGTCTAAGTGTGATTTTCCTTTGACTTATGGTATTCAAGTCAACTTGGTCATAAAGGCTTATACTTTGACATCTTAAGCAAACATCTCCGAGGAGATGTGGACTCGGGATGATTGAGTATAAGTCAAAGTGCCCGAAGGAGTTTGAATAGCCTATAAAGGATTTACCGCTCTTTGTAAAAAGAGATATATATCTTGAGGTAGCTTATTAGGATTATTACTAAAAGTCTTTGGCCAAAGCATCACATATCAAGAGTATGACACTTTGGACACATGTATAAGTAACTTGAATCCAAAGACAAGAAAGCAAGCTTGGGCTAGGTGTGACGTAGCTAACCTAGTGGGAACTGACACATATAGACCATGTCTCGAACCAAACGGGTATAAGACGGTGAAAGGAACGAAACATGTTTCATTATGACTGCTAAAGGGTTTAAAAATTATTCTGGAATCAATTGTTGATTTTTCAGACAATTGGGGATCATGATGTACTATTAGGTGTCACTCATGATTGTTCCATAATTAATGATTAATTATGAACCACCAACATAACCGAGAACCTATTAGGTCATACGCACTACAAGTTTTTCTAATGACTTAAAATGAGTTTGAGAATTTAATTCTCAGTTCGAGAGAATGAAAGTTTGGTTGGACCAGACAAAAGGAAAATTAATGGACTTCGTCTTAGGAAGACAAAATGAACCAACTTAGTTTGGTTTATGATGAAAGATATTTTGACAAAATAGAAGAGATAAGGAACTTCGTCTTGTGAAGACTAAATGAACAAAATCGATTTCGATTAAATCGGAGGTCGTTTGGTTATTGAACCAAGCGATTTAGTTTTGAACCAGGTTTGCTACAGTAAATCCTAAATTCCCGATCCGGTTCAATTTGTATTTTCTTTTCTTCCGGTTCAGCCTGCGCTCGAACCGATCTACTGATCGCCCTCGCACACACGCGACCCATCTCGTGGCTTCTTCCCTCACGACGCCCGATTCCGCTAGAACTGATGGACGGGAATCGCGATTTCTTCATGATCCCGCATCCGCCAGTGAGGATCTCGCAGAGTATGAACCCTAGTTGCGCCTCCTCTTCTCCTCTCTGTTTCGCCATCGCTGACGCCCAGCTCGATTCTTTCCGCCCGCAACCGACCACCAGAGATTGTCTCTGTCGGAGAACAAGGAAGCCTAGCTGTGAGTTCCCTCCTCTCCTCTCTGATCACCGCCACTGCCCCTTTGATCCACCGCTGGACAGCCCTGCTGGAGTTACGGTTTTGCCATCGTCGGTATTCCTGCTAAGCCTCCTTGCTGTCACCGAATTGTTCGTTGGAAAAGCTGCCACCGAACTGTTTGCTGGCCGGAGAAGTTGTAGCTTCCGAGATCTCGGGTAGCTGTTAGGGTTTCATCGTCGGAACACCATGTGCCTATGGTGATCTTTCATATTTTTCGAAAAGTGTTCCGGTCCTTGTTTTCCCTTTTCTTATTTTTCGAAAATCTGATTCCCGGTGATAGTAAGAAAGCCCCGGATAACGATCATGACAAATGTTGTTGTGTTTTTTCCGAAATTAGATTTTTCTCTCGTATCGACCGTTGTCGACCGTTAGTTAGTACTGAAGACAGTAATGCGACTCGTGACTTTGTGTTAGTAGTAGCCGTAAAGCCAATTATGTGATGATTGACTAGGGACTTTTGTATCATATTCTATTTTTAATAAAGACAAAGTTTTTTATTATTATGTTTACTTTATATTTATGCCAAATAACTAAATATAATAATGTCCTTAGATAGACAGTTTTAATCTACATTATATTGATTGTTTTGAATCAATAGTGAAATGATGTAGAGAACATTACTTTTAATCATTCCTAATCAAGCATTAATATTTAAGGACGATATTAATGTGTTGAGACTAACATGTAAGTCAACTGGATGACTTAATCTCACAAGTCATGGATATGAGATATCGAGTTGACACATGAGTATACACTAGAAAATGCATACTGAATTGACCCGCAATGAGAAAGTTTCATGGATCGTTATATGAGTGTCATAAACTTTCTCATGTGACTATTGGTATGAATAGTCCTTAGACCTGAAGTCACTACGGTTCCCTACATAAGGAGTTATGTACTTTGGTATCATCAAACGTCACCCATAACAGGGTGAACTATAAAAGCAATCACTGGGTATGTATCGAATTATGCGTAGAGATGTGAGTGATGTAGAAGGGATCTATCCCCCCAATATAACGGGAGTGATATCTTGCGGTCTCTTGATAGAGTAGGACCACGAAATGCATGACTATGCTCAAATGAGTTAATATGAGATATTGAGCTCATTTGCTTGAGTGAGTCTACTTAGGGATCAAAAAACATAAAGATTGATAAGAGAATGACACAATCTATGCCTCGTTGATCAATCTAGATATCGAGTATAGAAGGACATGGTCATACATTATCATAGTTACGAAGGCTATGTTGGATCTCGATATTCTTATCACTTTGGTAGCAATGATGCATTGCTAGATGCCACTCATTGCTTATGTTTCTAAAATAGATTTTAGAAACATTGCCAACGTTACGAGAACCTATTGAGTCACATACAAATAATATTCTATTTTGGAGATAGCTTCATTTTAGTTTGACTAAAGAAACCATTAAGCTTATTGGATGGCTAAGACTTGAGTTAGACTCAAGTTGGTTGAATTTGAGTTAGACTCAAATTAAACTAAGTTGATGAATGAAGTTTGATTCATCATGCATGATTAACGTGGATTAATCATGCATTAAAGAAGATGAAATTATCATGCATCATTAATAAGGATTAATCATGCATTAATGAGAGAATACCAAAAGCCTATAAACCTTTGGTATTTATGACTTGAATATAAGAGTTTTTCTTTCCAAAACTCATGTTGGATGTTTATCTTCTTGCCCCCTCTTCTTCTTGGCCGAACACACCATCAAGGGTTGCTAGCACAACCAAATTTTTCTCCAAAAGTGAGTGTTCATGTGGATACGCATAGAGGCACGGACACTTGAACGTGCAAGAGATTCGACAAACTTTGGAAGAGCGGGATAAGCAAAGGGCACGTTCCAAAGGTATACCCTATTAAATAGGATTTTGTAGATCTAAACTTGTATGAGTTTTCTTTCGCATGGATCGCTCAAGGGATCCTTTTTCCGCTGCGATTTGTCGTTTATCGCATAGGATTCCCTACAGTGGTATCAGAGTCACTTGCAAAAGATTGTACAATTTTTTTCTTCTTTTATATGTGATATAGAAGTAAGACATGTTATGGGTTGTTTAATTGTATGAGTATTTTGTCTATATGCAAAAGTTTGTGTTGATCAAACTAAGAGGATATAGCATCATCATGTTGACAGATGTACAAACGTTTGTCTAATAAAAGTGTGCTATAGTCTGATTGTATTTGACAAAAGTGTGATAAATTTTGTCACGATCTGTTGTGAACAGATTGTGATTTTCGTCAGAGGGTTGGATAAGAGAATAATTATACTAAGTTTTGGGCGATTAGTCAAAGCTAACTCAAAATGATGTGTAATGTGGATCTTGACCTTTTGTTTCCAAAAGTTGCATAAGATGTAATTGGTAAAATATTGCCTACTTAATCATACTAAGTTTTGGGTGATTAGCTAAAGCTAACTCAAGATGAGGTATAATGTGGATCTTATCTCACATGAATTTGTAGCTATTGGGTTAGGAGCTAGTAGTGTGGGCAAAATACGTTTGCCTACATCCATGACTAGTCTCTACCAAAGTTTTATGATTCAGTAGAAGCATCATTTAATTAAATACCTAATTAAATGATTTAGATATGATACTTATTTATGCATTTTACTGTTGTAGATCACCATGTCATCTAATACGTCCAATACTGTCTCTCTGCGATCTGTCCTTGAGAAGGACAAGCTCAACGAAGCAAATTTCCTAGAATGATACAAAAATTTAAGGATCATCGTCAAAGCAAGAACAAAAAGTGTACGTCCTAGAGCAACCTCTTCCTGAAGCACCCGCCACTACTGCCACTCATGCGGAGAAAGATGCTTACAAGAAGCATCAGGATGATGCATTGGATGTATCATGCCTAATGCTTGCCACGTAGGAACTTTATTTGCATGCAAGATACAAGAACGAACTTCTATAGGAACTCACGTACTCAAGATGATTGGGTATGTCGAGAACCTTGAAAAACTAGGATTTCCACTGGGCCAAGAATTAACTACTGACCTTATCATGCAATCATTGTCGAAAGAGTATAGTCAATTTGTCATGAACTATAACATGAATGAAATTAATAAGCCTCTGCCTGAGATGCTCAGCATGTTGAGAACCGCTGAATCCAATCTTAAAAAGACTAAGCCTGATACCGTGCTGATGGTACAGAAAGGCAAAGGCAAATGGAAGCCCAAAGGTAAGGGTAAGACCTAAACCAAGGGCAAAGCCAACACTTCCGCACTGAAACCCAAAGGCAGGGTGGCTAAGGAAGGAACTGCACTGAATGTAACCAAGCATGTTTGGTTGTTCAGCGTGTTTATAATTGAACAATGTGAGTTAATGATTTTCTTATTTAAATGTTGGTGATGGAATGTGATTTGTTCTTTAGAAAAGTAAAGTGAACATCTTATTTTGTATTGTGTATTTGA
>JAOBBC010155756.1:0-10009 GCA_025388495.1 Curcuma longa | reverse complement strand
ATTGCCGGGCAGGCTGGCAGGTGTGGCTGTGGAAATCTATAAATTATTCAAAATACCTTTCAAATGTTCACTTCAGTGTAAAATCGAATCTGTCATGCGATCTGCGTATATAGTTGATCAAGTTGATCATGATTGAAGAGGATATTACCTTAGTTTCATTGAAATTTAATTTTTATTCACTTTAATAATTTTGCTTTGTTCATCATAATCAATTCAATTATACTTCAAAACTAAAAAAAAATAACTATCAGCCAGGTGGTGAAGGGGCAAAAATGGAATTGGACGGTTTAGGTATCCGTGTTGTACGTTTGGTTTTCGTATCTAGGGCTTTGGAACTGCATGGGACGTTACAGAAGGTGGGAGAACATGTGTTGGGCCTTTTTTGGGTCGGTCAAACACTACTCGTGTTTGGTATTTAAAACGTTTTTTAGTTATATTAGGAATCTTTTAGATAAATCCCTTGAGAAATTACAAGGTTTGGTATGCTATGAGGTGTGATTTTATCAAAAATTATATTTTATAGATTTGAACTAAGAAATTGTCATCCCACTCAATTCTATTGGGATGCCCCCACTCTAATATCTATTTTTTTGAGAAGTAAAAATAACATGAAACTCAGAATTATAGATGTTTACAAATGAAAAGAGAATTAATTCATAGTTGATTTTGTATAAATAAAAATTTATAATTCTACTTATACCTCAGGAAAAAAAAGATTTTTTTATATAATTAATTATTTAATTTATTTATAACATAGTGAGATTGTATTTAAGCAAGTAAATATAAGTGTAAGGATTGACAGCACCACCTTCTTCTCATCGAAGTAGTAGAGGCGTAGATAGCCTGGCATGACTTCTCCACGTCTTAGGGGACTTAGGCTCTCGATAGCGTTGAGAAGGAGTTACAGTTTGGATTTGTGACGAGAGAAGGAAAACCTGAGAGAAAAAGAATGATAGATCAGGATGACGACATCAACATTGATGATCGTAGATCAACTTGGATAAATCAGTCATTCTGGCTCTGCCTTGTCTGGACTTGTACGACTCTAGCAATGGCCTATACACTTCGTCGCCAATCAAACAACCATTGAGAGAGCTCTAGCATCAAAAGTCTAACATTAGAAAATTTTAAAGGCATTTATTAATGAATTATTTTTAAGATTGATTTGAAGCATGCTTTCTCTATCAAAAATAGTAGGTTAGACGTGCATCCCATCAACTATCAATTTATAAGGGCAAAAAAAAATCTTTTTATGTAAATAGTCAAAGAATATGTTTTTTATTTATTATTAAAATAATATTTAATCCCAAGTCGATGTATTTTTTATTTTCGCATTGTTATGACTACTATCACGTGAACACTTCAATTATACACTAATAATATTATATTATAATAATTATAATTCATATTTATTATAATATAAATATTTCATTCTTAATAATCAATATTATATTATAATAATATTTCAATTCTAATTAATATTAATAATATTATATTATAATAACTATAAATTATAACTATTAAAATATTGACACTTCATTTGTAATTAGGACTAATTAATATTATATTATAGAACTATTAGATCACAATTATTATAATTATATAATTATAGTAATTATAACATCTTAACTGTTATAATTATGTAGTTATTATAATTACATAGTAGTTATAATTTTATAATTATTATAATAATATTAAAAATAAAGATAATTTTAAAATATATATAAAGATGGAACGAAATATTATTTTGTTAATAAATGAAAAAGAAATACTTTTTTAAGATTCTAATAAAAGAAGCGTTTTTTTTTTTACTTTTACCTTTTATTCGATTTTTAATGGACCTGAAGACCATTTTCCTTGTTACGGGTTAAATCCAATTTTCTGTGTTATATTCTTGTCAGTAGCTGATTGGCAGAGCAACTCCCAGACAGGGCATTATGTGCATGCAGGCGTGGCGGAAGAAGACGCCGACGTGGACTGTTCTTTTTTACTTTTATCTTTTACTTGATTTTTAATGGGCAAAAGATCACAAAATATCTTTATTTTTAACGCGGTCTTAGGCTAACTGTTATAAGAGAACGGATAAACTGCATGAAATTTTAGTAGGAATCGTAATATGACATATGTGGTAGTTTAAGTATGTCATGTCATGAAGAAAATTTTTTTTCTGCCGCCGCAGATTAAGACTAAGAGAAAAAATCCTTGTTCCTCTTACACATTTGTTTAAATTTTTCCCTCCACGCTTGAAATCCTTTTCCTTCTTCCTCCTCCTTTGCGCCCGCTGCAGTCCACCTTCTTCCTCCTCCTCTATGACCACCGCCGCCGCATCTTCTTTCCTCCACCAACTGTGGCCTTTTCCCTCCTCTGCAACCGATGCCGCCGCATCTTCTTCCTCCAAGCGAGAGACCACTCCTCCAATTCCTCAAGCAGTAGAAGTGGATCTGCAAGCGTAGAAGAAGAAAAATGATAACCGTTTCATCTAAATCAAACAGAGAGAAGAGAATCCTACCATGCCTAGGATGTAACAAGCTTCCCAGTTTTTGGAACTGGCGCATTGTTTCAAGAATCCATGAGAGAAATCCGACCAGCTCTTTGCTTTCACGGCGAGCGACTCCGCCGATGCTCTCGAGAGAACCAAGGGATCGAGTCCCAAACGATTGAATCTCTTACACCTACCAAATACAAGAACAAAAACCCAATTCCCCTCATCAAAAACAACAAATCATTAGATGAAAATTGGAGAAGACGAGGAAGAACGGGTACACTACTAAGACAGTGACCAGATTTGTGGGACTCTCAGCGGAGGCGCTCAGTTCGCATAGGACCACCACTACGAGCTCGTCGGGAAGGACGTCAAACAAATCACTCTTCTCCGCCGCACGCGTCCTCTTCCGACCTGAAGGGGGGAGGCAAACCAGGGCGATGTAGGAGCGATGGACAATGACGTCGCGCTCGAGGGCGTCATTCGTAGGGAGCTTCGGAATGTCGCTAGTGTTGATGGCTGATTGATATGTACCGAAGTAAAAGTTGTTCCGGAGTCCGAATAGGAGGTCGGGAGTGGCCACCATCACCGTCGCCTTGTAATAGTGTCGCTGACGAAGACTGAGATCGGAGATCGAGGGAAGCTCAAAGTAGTTCGCTTGTGATCCGGCCCTTCGAACATTACAAGACAAAGGCACAGAGGAGGAAAAAAAGTCATGTGGCATGGCATATGTGGACTGCGACGTCTGTCATGTTGCGTTTCATGCCAAAACTTTCATGTAGTGTAGCATTTTTGGTGTTATAATATACATTAGTAACTATCCACAATTACTATAATATAAAAAATTAATTATTTTATTTTTAATCAAAATTATTATATATAAAACACTATTATATCAAAATATTTTTATCAAATTATTTAATTTATCAAAATTGTTTTAAATTTGTTAAAATTAATTTACAATAATTATAAAAACTACTAATTAATTATATACTATTATAGTTAAATTTTAAAATTTTAAATCTTAAACATTTAATATGATTATATAAAATACTCTTTATTAACTTGATCAAAATAATTTTAATAAAATTTAAATTATTTTAAATTAATTATAAAAAGTTATTGAGTAACTGTTACATAATTATAAAAGTTATTAAGTAGCAGTTATATAAATTTTATTAAAATAATTTTAAAATAATTATAAAAACTAAACTATTATAACACGATCTGACTTTATTCGACTTCAATATCCTGAATTTCCTATAAACGACAGCGAAGTTTATTACTCTAAAGCTTCATGTAGTTAGATAAAAAATCTTATTTTGAAGTTTGGGATCGATTCAAAGGAATGTTTAGGCAGTGTCCATATCATGGACTTGAAAGATGGCTTGTCATTCACACCTTCTACAACGGAATCAACTATCAGACGAAGGTATACTTAGATTCCGCTACAGGAGGAGCATTAATGAATAAGAGCTTAGAAGAAGCCGAGGAATTAATTGAAAGTGTGACACTCAACCACCATCAGTGGGCAAATGAGAGAGGTAATATTTCAAAACTCCGGGGAGATATGAAGTTGACACTCTTACTTGTTTAACTGTGCAGATGGATGCCCTCAATAAAAGGGTTGAAAATATGAATGTTGGAAAGGTTAATGTGGTTTCTTCATCTTGTGATATTTGTGAGGATTCCAGTCATACAAAGGAAATGTGCCAAGTAGGAGCACTGCAAGCTCAGATAGCTCAATATGAACAGTGCGACGCCGTTGGTACATACAATCAGAGGAACAATATCCGTACTCAAACTCCTACAATCTGGGTTGAATGAATCATCTCAACTTCTCATACCGCAACAACCAAGGGCCTTCTTATCAAGCTGCATTAAAGCCAAGTGAAGAGGTGTCAGACACCCAAAAAATCCTAAAAATTCTAGAACAACTACAAAGTGACATGATTAAAGTGAATGCAAAATTAGATGACCATGACAAGAGGATGAAGATGCAAGAAACACAGATAGCTCGGATCAGTTCTTCCCTCTCTTCCAGACAAGTGGGTGCACTCTCAGGAAAATCATATTTCAAGCCTATGGAGCATTGCAAAGCCACTGAGCTTAGGAGCGGACGGGCTTTGAAGGGTAAGGAACTTCAAGTGACTGCTCCTTGAAAGGTATTACAAGCACAACAGCCGCCGAGCAACCTCCTTCCTCTACGCCAATTATAGAAGATGAATTGGAGGAAGTCGAGACCGCTACGCCCGCTGAGGTACCAACGAAGAAACCACTAGTGCAGAATATACCTTTCCCGCAAAGGCTCCTGTACAAATAAAAGGATGATGAGTTCGAGAAACTTAATTTACAATAGAGTCAAGCACATATCATTGGACATTTCCCTTCTCGACGCTCTTGTCGAGATGCATACGTTTGCCAAGTTCATTAAGGGGCTCATATCCACAAAGAATATAACTGAGGCCAAGAATACTGTGGCACTAATGGAGGAAGTAAGCGCAATAATTCTGAACAACAAACTTCCTCCGAAACTCAAAGATCCAGGGAGATTTACCATCCCATGCAAAATAGGTACAATTTCAATTGGTAGAACATTTTATGATTTAGGTGCAAGCGTCAGTATCATCCTCTACTCAATAAGTGAAAGATGTGGATATAAGAATCTCAAGCTTACTACTATGGCCATCTAACTAGCATACCATTCATGTAGATATCCAATGAGAATAGTTGAGGATGTGCTAGTAGAAGTCGGAGGATTTATCGTCCCAACCGATTTCATTGTACTAGATATGGAAGAAGATTCATTGATTCCTATCATCTTGGGGAGGTCATTCTTAGCCACTGCTGGGGTGAAAATTGATGTGAAGAATCACAAATTATCCCTAGAAGTGGGAAGAAAAAAGTGCAATTCAATCTCTCGCTTGACTCCAACGCCTACCTTCTAGAAAAAGAAAGATGTTGCAGGCTGGATGATGTCTAGCCAAAGATGAAATGGACGTGCCAACCCCTCTCTTTGCCGATGAAGGAGCCCGCACCGGCAGGGATAATAAGGAAGCACTACGAAAAAAATGCAAAGTGCCACCCAAGGCTCGGTTGCGAGATGCCGACCAATAAGTCATGTACACTACATAATAAAAGGGTTGAGCTATAGACCATAAACAAGCACTTCTTGGGAGGCAGCCCAAAGGTTTTCTTTTTACGTTTCATTATTTTCTTTACTGCATAATTTTTTATTATTTATCAAGTGGATAATAAACTTCACTATTGTTTATAGGAAATTCAGAAGATTGAAGTCGAATAAAGTCAGGTCGTGTCTATGAGGCACGACCGTGTCTCCCAACAGCAAAGCAACCACTCGAGGCTGTGTTTATTAGACACAGTCGTATCTCCTCACAGAGTAATAACTTATGCAGGCCATGCCTCCCCACCGAATAACTGCTCTCACAGGTCGTGCCTGATAGGCACGACTGTGTGGTTTTACCCGAAGAGCACCTTGGTCAACCTATGCCCATGAGGCATTGGTGCGCCTTTTCCACCGAATAAGCCCTGTTGCAAGCCATGCCTAAGAGGCACGGTCGTGTCTCCTTTCCTATAAAAGGGCACATGACCATGTGTGCCCAAGCACACGGCCGTGCGCCCCAAAAATTCTAGCCCTATACTTCTTCTCCACTCCACCTCTCTTTCAAACTCTCCCAAACCTATTTCTCTTCACTTCCTTTACTTCTCCCTCACTTCTTCTTCTTCTCACCACTCAGATCCATAAGAAAAATGTCAGATTTGCTCCAATCTTTACTTCTTCTTTCAGATACAGTGATATGAGCAATATCTTGAAGAAATTTCGCAGATTTGGAGGATCAAGCGAAGAAAGAAGATAAAAAGGTTTAAGTCTGGGGGGAAGCAATAATTGTGTATAGTATACATAAAATAAATTACATTTGATTTTGAACTTTGGTTTTGCATTTTATTTTGAAATTTGCTTTGAACTTTGTTTCGAAGTTTACTTTGAAATTTGCTTAAGAAATTCATGGTAAATAACATGTCAAGAATCACCATTAACATCTTAGGAGTTTGTCCTCCTTTAAAAATGCTAGCACGTTCATTTCTAGATGATGATTTTGATACTAGTAGTTAATATTCTTAGTACTTGCAGAAGTTAGCTAGTATATCTTGAGAAAGTTGAGACATGACCTAGTTTAAGGATCTCTTATACTATTGCCTAATCTAAGAGGTTGATTAATTCTAAAGTAAGTCATGATTCATGAGACCCGATTAGTATTAGTGTTTCCATGGTGATCTTCCATTGTATTTTTATTATTGGACCAACTCAAGTCATGTCAATTCTTTTAAGAAAAGTCTTAAATCCCTGCTAAAAAAAAGCTTCTTTACTTTACTTTCAATTCTTTATAAATAAAAAAAATATAAGGGATGAAAAAAAGTATCGAGAGTGAAAGCATGTCAATTTACCCTTTTGAGATCAGTAAGAGTTACTAGAGAAATACATGATATGTTTCCCTTGATCTTGAGAGAAATCCTTTGAGACCTTATGCAATGGAAGGGATGAACCAAGCCTATAACAGGTAAGTGTCTAAGGCTGAAAATATTTAGGAACACGGTAGCATAACGACTTGACTTTAAGTAAGGTTTTGATACCAAATAGACTAAGTCATTTTTTGCACTGAGCATAGAGAACTTCTTCTTAGGCCTTGTCTTAAGGATTTTAAGTATCATGCTCACCATTGTTATTGTTTGATAAGATTTGATTTATGTGCTAGGAACTATTGTATTGCTATGTATTTCTACTTGAATCTAGATGCAAGTTTTTACTTGAGGACAAGCAAATGTTTAAGTCTGAGGGTGTAATGTACGTAGAGTATATATACGTTTTTACTACTTTTATTGCACATCCTTATGCATTTCATGATATTATCCTGTGTTTGTCACATCCCTTATCCATACATTAGATATATTTTTTCCATTCCTAGTTCGAAGGTCTACTCTTTATTTTGTATATTTACAAGATAGAATTGGAGTGAATAAGGCAAAATGGAGATCGAACGAAAAGAAGGCAAAGCAGGGTTGTACCTATAAGGCACGACCGTGCTTCATCACTTGAGGGGCCGTGCCTACAAGGCACGACCATGTCTCATTACCCGAGCCACATTAGCCAGCAGCCGTGTCCATTAGACACGACTGTGCTTTCCCACAGATCATCAGTTGTCGTGGGTCGTGCCTGAAGGCACGATCGTGCCCCCTACTAGAGCCAACCAAGTCTGGGGTCGTGCCCCAGTTTTCAGCCTTTTCCAGCTTGGGGTCGTGCCATATGGGCACGGTCGTGCCTCACTCCCAGAGAAGACCCTTGGCAAGACTGTGACTATGAGGCATGACCATGCCTGTTTTTCTAAAGAAAGCTTGCTCAAGGTCGTGCCTGAGTGTGACGAAATAGAGGGGGGCGTGTCTCCTGGGCTGTGCCATGAGGCACAGTCGTGTGACATTAAGGACATATAAATATTTCTCTTGTTCAGTCCTAAAAAGGAGGGAGACCTTAGGTGATTCAAGGCCACCGTAGCCACTTTCCAGAGGGAGATTTAGTGATCTATCCATCCGTTCAGGACTATTCTGTCGCTTCCATTCACCATCGATGAGGAGATTGCAACATAAGGAAGAATGCACTGATTGATAAGTTTTATTCCTTTTTTCTCTTTCAGATTTAGGAGTAGAATGAACTACTTTACCCCATCCTTGTGTTGTATTTCATCCGTCATGGAGTAGGCCCTTAGATTCTAGGATATAGGAGGAATCGGGATATAAATAGATGGTTATAATCTGTGGATTTGTTATTTACCATGTTCAATGATTTGATTATACTTTGCTATGTGGATTTGTGTCTTGCATCTATTTGATTATATGTTATGATGACTTGATTTAATATGGATGAGGGTGAATTATAGTCTAATGGAAATCTTAGGATCGTATGACTGGAGTGTCTTGTGATAGAAGGAGAGCTTTTAACCAGACTTTCCGAGGAGATTCTTAGACTATGATGAATTCTTATGAGAGATAGCTAACAGTTATTAATTACTAGGAAGAGGTCCTTAATTGGGTACTCGGTGACATAGGGTAGGACACCAGTAGTATTTCTGGAGTGTCCGGTGACAGCGGGAGAGCTATAACCAGGCTATCTAGGTATCTCGGACTAGTAATGGTAATATTAGAAGATTCATGATTTAAATCCAACGAAGCCAGGTTTAATTGGATATTTTTGTTAGAATCTCTGTAATTGTGTAATCATTAAGGAATGGTAAGGAATCCATGATCAATCAACCATAGTCTCGAGGAATCCGAAGTCCTAGGATCATTTCCCTAATCCTGTCATTAGTTGATTTTCTCTAAGATTGAGGTCTAGATACTTGATTTCTCTCTCTCTTCCCCTATCACTAATTCTCAAATACGTGATTTTTAACTTTTTCTGTGATAGTTAAGTGATTGATTCTATGGTTTCTGTGATTCGATATTTTTTTATTACTTGACGACGATCATATACTTGCAGTTGCACATCAAGTTTTTATTTATAATGTTATTATATTAATTGTTACCTGATGTTATAATCATATTAAAAATAAAAATATTTTTTTTAAATAGAAGATGTTTTTTTAATTTAATTTAATTTAATTTTTTAAAAGAGATATCAGATCCATGTGACGATTTGATAAATTGAATTGCCCTTCAAATTTTTGTCTATTTTTAATTGACCTGAAGACCACTTGCTTCTTTTTAATTTAATTTAATTTTTTAAAAGAGAAGCCAGATCCATGTGACGATTTGATAAATTGAATTGACCTTCAAATTTTTGTCCAATTTTAATTGACTTGAAGACCACTTGCTTCTTTTTAATCTAATTTAATTTAGTTTTTTTTTAAAAGAGATGTCAGATCCATGTGACGATTCGATAAATTGAAGTGCCCTTCAAATTTTTGTCCATTTTTAATTGACCTGAAGACCACTTGCTTCGTTTTTAATTTAATTTAATTTTTTAAAAGAGATGTCAGATCCATGTGATGATTTGATAAATTGAATTGACCTTCAAATTTTTGTCCAATTTTAATTGACCTGAAGACTACTTGCTTCTTTTTAATCTAATTTAATTTAATTTTTTAAAAGAGATGTCAGATCCATGTGACGATTTGATAAATTGAATTGACCTTCAAATTTTTGTCCAATTTTAATTGACCTGAAGGCCACTTGCTTCTTTTTAATTTAATTTAATTTAGTTTTTTAAAAGAGTTGTCAGATCTATTTGACGATTTGATAAATTGAATTGCCCTTCAAATTTTTGTCCATTTTAAATTGACCTGAAGACCACTTGCTTCTTACGGGTTAAATAGCAAGCCAATGTTTTCTGTATATATTACGCCAGACGTAACGTACGCTTCCTTGAATCCTGAACAGACTTCTTTTGGAGAAGGGCTGGTCAACACGTTTGAAAAAAGGTGCGCCTCTTCCTTACTTCGCGCTCGAATCTTGAAA
>JAOBBC010155549.1:0-10009 GCA_025388495.1 Curcuma longa | reverse complement strand
GATGCCACTTAACATGAATAATCCCAAAACCGCCACCCATAACTTAAGTGGATATTTCTTTGGATGCCTGATTATCAACGTTTCCTGTGGAGAGATGGTAGCTCATTGGATCTTTATGTCTTTCATTTGAAATTCATATGATTGTTGAACAAAAATAATATGCATTATTTAGGAGCTAGTGATTTTAACAATGAAGAAATCATGATAAGAGGAACAAAAACAAAGATACGGACCAATCGAATAAAAATCTCGAGGCCGAAAAGAATTTCAGGCCTCAAAGGAAGACAGACACCGTCTCGAACGATGTCATAATTCTTCGTTGCATCAACATGTCCAGAAACTAAAGGACAAGGACCAAAACTCATTCGAGATCGATTCTATCGAAGAAGCTGCTAATAGCCTAAAAAGGAATCAAATTTTGCATCAAAGAATTCACATTTTCTTCGCCAGTTTATAACCAAAAAGAATGGCCACTTTCAGCTCGAAAATAAATAATTGTTCGATTATACGGCTGATTTTATTTAGATCAACAAAAAAAAAAACAACAACAAAGTAGGAAACGGATCGAAGCGTCAACAGGAAGAGGGAGGACGAATCATCACCTTGTTGAAAGAGTTGGAGTCGGCCACCACCATCTTTCCGCTTAATGCGACGACCTCAATGACAACGCGTATAAGAAAGAGATCGTACCAATTCGTCCATCCTTCCTTCTCCTCCTCCTCCTGTTGTCGCTCAATCTGCCACCCCAACGCCCACCTTCACCTTCATGAAGCAAGTGACTCGCCCTAGGGTTGCATTTGACAATCCATATTCGTGCTTCGCGTTCCCTCGTCCGTCAGGATCAAAAAGCTTGCGCTTTCTATAAATTTGAGCCACTTTCTCCGTCTCCCTCTGCTTTCCAAATTCCAGCCGGCTTCCACGATAATGGCGATAGATTTGGATAAATAAACGACGACAATTTATAAAACCACTCATTTTATCAAATTTTTGGATCACATTCAACGAATTTATTATGTAAAATACACATACGTGCTTGAGACAGACAAACAAGAAAGATAACATTATTATTAGGATTAGAAAAGTCATTTTTTTCCTCCTTTTTTATAATCTAAATAAAATTTATTGTTGATCTGTTTTATCAATTCTTTTTCGATTTCTTTTATCATCGTAAATGTATGATCATTTTTTTAATTTAAAGTTGTACATTGAAATGCTATATATTTTTATAATGTGATTTGCATCCATGCAAATGTGACGAAGCACTTCTAAAATCTAGTATTTTTTTTAATGGAAGGAAAAATTTAAAACGTTAATTGTTGGACGAGAAATTGCTTTTAGATTTATTTGGTGGGCAGTGGAACTGTCCAAGTTAGACACCTAAATAATAAAAAAAATGGAATTATTCTTGCCAATCTCTTCATTATTTGCTTAAAAGTTATTAATGGGTTTAGAGATTTAAATATTTCAGATTGAATTTTAGCGCTTTCTTTTGCATTTCTTACACTAACCTCTTGTTTATTCTACGTTTTTATATTCATTAATAAATTTTTGCACAAAAATTTTGACTAATTGAATTGCATGATCTCTATAAACTTTTAATAGCTCATTAATGCTAATTATGATTGTCCCCACGACTACTAGTGCTGTTAAACTTAACAGGTCAATCTATCTATGACGAAGCATATTAATTCATCAAAAACTTATTATATGGCAAAGCATATGATAGACTGACTTATCATCTTGACGAGTTAGAAAATCTTCAACCAAATCCAATTCAAGAAAGATTACAGGAGCCTAGCAAAAAATAAAAAAAATATATAAAAGATTAAAATTTATTGGTAAACTCACGAGTCTATTAAAAAATAAAAAAAAAATAAATTTGATTATGGATTAGGTAAGTTAAGCCCAGAAATCTATTAAATTTTTTATTTTTATTTTAAATTTTAGAAGAAAAAAATTCTCAACTCATGGGTCAATTCAAAATCATTGTAGGCTGACTCGCACGGGGTTGCTAACCTAGCGGATTAATTCATCTAAATTTATTTTAAAATGAATTGATAAAATACCAATCTAATCCACTTAAATTATTTAATGGAATGGATCAATCTAATAGATCTAATCTAAATTGATGGTACTGTAGACTGACTACTAAATAGCAAATCTAGGAGGTTTAGTAAGATATGAAAGAAAAGATTGATGCATGAATACCACTCTGATTCTTGCACTGCATAGAAGGGATTAAAATTTGAGACTTGGAGATTGTACAATGCACCAGTTCATAATTAAAAACAAAGCTTGCTAATTAATGTTCTGCCTAATTAGTTGTTTCCACTTAAGTATATATAAAACGTCATCAAAGAAACACAAGGAATTGAATTCATTGTGTATAAAGTTTGGATTGAAGGGGAACCACAAGCGTAGTAGAAGGGAGGTTTTTGAGAGATTTATTGTTTCCTCTGGCATCAAATGGGTTTCATTTATATTAATTATGTAATGTAATGTAATGTAATGGAGAAGAAAATTTGATACTTTGCGTCAGAACTACCATGCTTTAATTAGAATCTGAAAAGAAAGTGATTGATCGAGAAGCATTATCAGAAAACATTCACACTGACCAGTAACTGACCATCAATGTTCTGCAACCCAACTATTCTGATCAATACATCATAAATGATAACTATTGATGTATATGCTTCTCGAAGATAATCGCCTAGAAAAATGAAGGAACTTGAAAAGTACTCAAAAAGAGAGTTAGAATGACGTTAGAGTGGATCCCGACAAGTCACTCCGACGCTCAAGTTAGAATTTTACGTGAGGAAGGAGTTTTAATAACGTGAAAAAATTAGGATTTATATGTGCGTACCTGTGCCTATAGGTGTAGACTCCCTTTTTATAATAAATGATCTCTGAAATATTAGCATCTGTCTCAAGAAATATTCCGATATACTTGTTTTAGTTTAGAAGGATTTTGTCAATTTTTATCCCTTTGAATATATTTTCTATTTTTCCGGAAGAGATAGTCTTGGGCTCTCCTAATTGTACAAGCTGATCATCTCCTGGGATTAAACAGATGGTAAGGTTAAGATTTAAAACGTAATGCCGAGGTAATGTCGAGTTGAATGCCGAGGTTCGAGCAGAGATCGGCACGAGATGTTAGAGATATGTTGAATTTGGAGCTCGAGGTCGGACTTGTATCTAAAGAGGTCGGCATGAGAAGCCGAGACTGGAGCTTGAGGTCAGACTTGTCTCTAAAGAGGTCGGTACGAGAAGCTAAGGCCGGAGCTTGAGGTCGGATTTGTATCTAAAGAGATCGGCACGAGAAGCCGAGACCGGAGCTCGAGGTTGGACTTGTGTCTGAAAAGGTCGGCACAAGATACCGAGATCGAAGCTCGAGGTCAGACTTGTATCTAAAGAGGTTGACACGAGAAGTCGAGACAGGAGCTCGAGGTTGGATTTGTATCTAAAGAGATCGACACGAGAAGCCGAGACTGGATCGGAGCTTGAGGTCGGACTTGTATCTAAAGAAGTATGCACAAGAAGCCAAGACCGAAGCTCGAGGTCGGACTTGTATCTAAAGAGGTTGGCATGAGAAGCTGAGACCGGAGCTCGAGGTTGGACTCAAGGTCAAAAGAAGTTGGAAGTAGGGAACCTGATCCGTAATCAAAACTAGGATTATTACATCTACCCTACTTTTCTACATTTCTCTAAACCTCTCATTCCTTATTTTAAGGCCACGTAGTCATCCTAGGTTATCGCGTGATGAGCACGTGACCACTTAAAGACTTCATCGGATCACAAGCCTTTCGACTTAGTCTAATTGAAGGAGGCGAAGTTCGACTGACTGGACTTAAGTTGATTTAAATGTCCTATCCTTAGTATGCTGCTTTAACGAGGGCTTGCATCATCAACCATGCGACATTTATGACGATAGATGTGGGGAACGATGACTTTAAATCGAAGGGTTATATCGATTCCCTGCCTATTCAGTCATATCATCGGATGACTCTCTTTGAATCATTGCCCCATCCGATGCATCCTTCGATTTGGTTTTAATGGCGAAGATTGTATCTTGATTTAGTTAGGCGAGATGTTCGATGTGATAAGCCAGAATAATATCCGCCTTCCATTAATCCTCTTCGCTGCTTGATCAAGGAAAAAATCCTAATAAATATAAATGTGTTATTAGGAGATATCATTATTCTTTTATTTACATATCTTCTTCTTCTTCCTTCAGTCACCGACGCCAATTCTTAACCTAGTAAGTTCTGGTTATTGACTCTCTTTCTTTTTTGTCTTTCAAGCTCCTTTCCTATTTTCTACGTTCTTATGGCTGTATCAGTTCCTTGGTATGAGACTCAAAGATCCTCATTTACCTCAGGAGATGATCTATTGCTTCGAGAACAGTATGGTATTCCCTTAGATCATAGGATTATGATTCCAGCCCTTGAGCATCGTCCTCATGAACCACCTCCGGGATATACCACCTTCTTCCAAGGTCAACTAGCGGGTGGTCTAAGGTTTCCTATTCCTCATTTTCTTCAAAACCTAGCCATTTGTTTTCAATGCTTGTTATCTCAGCTTGCTCCAAATTTATATCGTTTGATCTGTAGTACTTTCATCATCTTTCAGATTTATCAAATTCTTTTCGACTCTCCGACCTTCCATTATTTCTTTTACCCTAAACGAGGAGAGCTTGGAGTCATATATTTTGCTGCTAGACTTGAATGTAATTTTTTAGATAAATACCCGACCTCTCATAAGGGATAGAAGCATAGGTATTTCTTTGTAAAGCCTCCTCAACTCTATACTTGGCTTACCTTCTGGCGTCCCGAGCCACCTCCACAACCAATTCTATGTCAGTATAGATTAGAGTCATCCTTTCTAGTCGCCACCGACATTTTATCAGATCTAAGATTTAATGTGAATTCTTTGGTGGATAATGAAGCCATTTTATACCGAGTTGGCTTCAGTCCTAACGCTATCCAGCTAGAGGAACCGTTGAGTAAGCCTTCTATTCTTTTAAGATTTATTTTTATACTGACTAATTCTTCCTCTTCTGTTTCAGGCCGAATCATGTTGAATGCTTCTGTTAACAAACATCTCAAATGAGACCTTACCACAATAGACAATTGGTGGGTCTTAGAGGCCACAACCAAGTCCTCAGTTGCTAAAGCAGGAGTTGAAATGACAAAGAATGGCCTTCCATCCGACGCCAAGAATATAACTCCAGAATCTGTCAATTTTTCCAAGAAAAAAAGATTCTGACAAAGCACTAGAGACACCTACTTTTGAGACGGTAGTACCGGAGATATTATCAGAGACTCTTAGAGAGATTCGGTCGAAGAAGAGAAGTCGAGAATAGAGAGAGACCTCTTCTCAAGAAGATAGGGTTGAACCGGGACAAGGTGAGGCCAACGCTTGTATTCCAGAGAGTCTCGGGAATTTATTTGGAGGAGTCCCTTTGGCAGTCGTACCTCTGAGATCTTTACCTCTTGAGATTCGGACAAAGAACAAACATGATAAAGAAAAGTCTCTGGCTACAACTACTGAAACTACCTCCGCCCAACCTCCATTGGTTGTGCCAGAAAAAGGACCTGTGTCGATTCCTACCAGTCCCCCCTAGTTCCTTGAAGCACTCTAGAGGATAGAAGGTGAGCTTCTCCTGAAGAAAGAGAGGAGTAATCTTGGCAGGCCATGGACGATATCCGTCGTTATGAGACTGAAGTCTGTAGGATAGTTGAGAGCGCTAGAGGGGGGTGAACAACATTATTAGTAGCATTTTCAAAATTTGTAAATTCGCTCGTGAATTCGTACGATCAAAGTTGTAAACGTAGCGGAAAATAAAAGCACAATGAAAGAGACACGGGTGTTTTACATGGTTCACAACTACAGGTTGCTACTCCAAAGTCCACGATCGGTTGATCGTTTACATTAGGCAATCAATTGACTAACTCCCCTCTTACAAAAGGAGTTAATGATTGCAGAAAGATAGGTATGGTAATAACATTACCATCCTTAGAAATGAAGTACAAAAATCATTTAGTTATCGAAGTAACGTAGATGCAAACTTCTCATGCAACATTTCGGCGTTACGACAATGTTTCGGGGTGTTGCTTTGCGTGCAGACGGTCGTCGGTTGTCTCTGAATT
This sequence comes from Curcuma longa, assembly GCA_025388495.1. Lineage (NCBI taxonomy): Eukaryota > Viridiplantae > Streptophyta > Magnoliopsida > Zingiberales > Zingiberaceae > Curcuma > Curcuma longa. The sequence goes on along the minus strand of JAOBBC010155549.1, from coordinate 3,860 downwards.
GATATTGTGAGGGGTCTCCCTCAATGCTCTTATATAGGACTTTTTGGCGCCTAAAAACCTTTCCAGGCGCCTCCACGTTGTCTGCTGATCCACCATCAGTGTTGCTGACCTAGTACTTATAGGCACCTGTATCCCTTTTCGGGTGCCTATATGCTGAAGTGGAGTTTCCGGATGAACTTCGACTTTCGCAACGCTTATCTGAATTCGAGCGCTTGGAAGCTAAGGTGTCCCAACTACTGGGACTCTGCCATCTCACCACTTCGCTGGTCTGGTTCCGCTGACGTCTGGTCGCCTAGAACCAATCTGAGCACCTGGACTCCGATCGCCTAAATTCAGATAAGGGTGTCTGGAATTAAAGTTTCCACCCCTTTTTTTTTCTGCATTACAAGTTAGCACAAACCAAAAGATAACAGGAAAGAACGAATAGTTTTGTAATTGTTTTTGATCTTAACTTCGGATCTAGTGAATTTTTAGATTAGATCGACGCCTAATGTTCCCATATTAGGAACGCGCCTTTACTCACTCCACTCGAGAGAATTTACCTGTTTGCCAACAAGTCCTCCAGACTTGTTGGACTTTTTGCTTAGCCTCGATCCTCGACCCCCAGGATTTCCTGCTAGACATCTGGTCCTCCTGACCTACCTAGACTTCCACCGTCAAACATCTGGTCCATCTGACCTACCTGGACTTCCACTACCAGACATCTAGTCCACCTAACCTGCCTGGACTTTCACCTGGTGCACTTGATCTGCCAAGACTTCTGCCTAGTCCTCCAGACTAGGACTTCCACTGCCTGACCTTTAGCCAGGACTTCTCTATGCCTAGCCTCAACTAGGACTTCCATTGCCTAGTCTATAAGGACTTGTATGTGTCTAGCCTTAACTAGAACTTTCCTGTGCTCCCTACACACTTAGATCAAGTTGTTAGTCATCACCACACACTTAACTTGAACCTCTTGCCATTATCAAAATTAAAATTCGATCATCTAGTGTTCTCTGCACTAACATAGTCCTCACTACAAGAAAATTGACATATACCCACGGTAAAAAACTATAGGTAAAAGTATGAAAATCGTGGGTATAGACTTCAAAAACTTATACCCACGGACGTTTATTTCCATCATTTTTTGTATGCCTTTACTTACAGTTTTTTTGTTGTGGGTGTAACATATAGTCACGGTTCTCATTACCGTCAAAAAATGCTTCGACTTATGCCTACGAATTTCATTGTGTCACTATAGGTTTTAATGACAGAATTAAAAACCGTCACAAATAATCACTAGATAATTACCCACAATCTTTTTTTCGTGGGTATAACTTATAGCCACATGCTATTTTTTTCTATGGGTATAGATTATAACCACACTTTTGTTAAAAAAATTAAAATTTAAAATTCAATTTATATATTTAAATTTACATAAGAATAACAATAATCTTAAAAAAGACTTCAATTATATTAAAAGTAAAGCATGTCCTAAAGTAATAGGTATCAATATTACAAACAAATGGAATCATGAAAATCTAAAAAAGTACATATTATGCTCCCATGAAGTACATATATATGGTGCATACAAAATACAATTCTAAAACATGATAGACATGAATCACCAACAATCAACAAAATGAGCACCTTAACTTCTAGTTATTACCTGCAAATTAAATTATAATGAAGCATTAATATAAGTGAATGTATTTAACAAAATTAACATCAATCTTAATGAAAGTTAATCAAATTAAGTACCTACTATATTCATGATCTTCATGAACTTTGAGATCCTGAATTGTTTTGATCATTTAGCTTACTTGAAGCATTCAGAACCTATAAAAAAGTATATAAATTTTTAACTAAGATAACAATTTAAGGAATTCTTCATGATTAGTGTTAAAACTAATTAAACTAGTGGACAAAACTAATATAGTGCTATTTAGACAAGTTATAGGGATTTTAATCTGTAGATAGCTACTTAAGTTACTGCAAAATCCATTCTTAATACTAATATATTTGGTTCGCCTAAGTTGAGTCTTCATGCCCAAATAAATATATACAACTACAATAGCGGCATGATCCTCTCAAAGCATAAACTTGGTAAAAATAAAAATCAATAATTCAATAAAACTTAATTATCCTTGAAATTTGAATAAGGTTATGCTAGCACAAGAAAAGAATTAACATTGAACATATAAATATTCAAATTTCATTTATGAAGAGCATATTTCAAACAAATCTACTATACACCAAGTCATAATTTCACATGGATTGGTAAGCCTCATGAATTATCAGTCTCCTAAAACTTCAATTTAACAGGTTAGAAAGGCTAGATCTTTATATTTCTGATATTGAAAGTCTTCTTATCTTGTAAACAACACCAAATCCCCCTTCTCCGAGTTTGTTTTCTTCGAAAAATTCATTTGTTGCAGCTTTTATAGTACGCAAATCATATGAGGGAAGTACCTCCAATGGATTGATTGAACCTGGCATAAGGATGACACTATGAATTACTAAAAATCTGCTATCATAATTTAATTTTTTGCTTTGAAATTACTACATTAATTTGACTTAATCCTTTAAAGATCCAAAATAACTTTGAAAACTAGCAGTATTGTCATAAAATATAGTGCAACGATCATTCATTACCTTTCTGTAGGATCGAGTAAAGCGCTAGAGGGGGTGAATAACGTTTTAGCATTTTCAATCGATTTTCGACGTTCGATTACGAAAGCGTGCGAAAGCATAAAATACGAGTGCGATAGCAGAAGAATAAAATAGAGAATAGTACAGAAAAGATAAATGGGACACAAGTTTTTTTATTTGGTTCACAGCCGAAGGCTGCTACTCCAAGGCCCACGGTCTTTGACCGTTTTCGACGAGAAATCCACTAGAAAAACTTATTTCCTCACGGAAACAAGTCAACGATTACAAAACCAATCTCGATAACAAAGTTTATAGAGATTACAAAGTGAATAAGTAAAGAACTTTGTTACCCAAGTCGCCGGATGTGCTTGATCTTCGATTGCATGCGATTCCAGCGTTACGACGACTTTAGGGTTGCTGCTGGTTGCTCAGAGCGCCGTCGTCTCGACAGAGTTTGCTCGTGGAAGTATCGAAAAAGTTGTTTCTCAAGCTTTGATCAAGGTTTCTTATATAAGATGCTCAAGTCAACTTGACTCAATCTCAGGTCGACCCCAACAAGGCACCGATCCTCTTTCTTCGTGTTGACTTTGCCTTCAGGTCGACTTGAGTCCCTACTCAAGTCGACTCTAGTCCAACATGGAGCTTACCGATAATCTTTGCCTTCCTGCTGCGTTATCCGGTGCTCAGGTCAACTTGAGTACCTTCTCAGGTCGATTCTAGTCTGACGTAGAGGATTTTTGATATACGTCGACTTCCGCTGCGGTTAACTAGGCTCAAGTTGACTTGAGTATCACTCAGGTCGACTCCAACATCTGAACTCTGGAAAACTTAGCCTAGAGTCTAAGTACTTAACCTCTCCAACCTGCACTAAAAAGTTAGCTCAATAAACATGTAAAGTAAGGTTTGGAGAGTCAGTTCCTAAAATTGTCTCTTGATCTTAACTTTAGATCTCCAATGAGACCTTGGGTTAGACTGGCGCCTAATGTACCTTTTGGGAACACGTCCTGACCTACTCCTTGTTAATGCAATCTTTGCCCCAAGAGCATTCAGTTTCAATGTTTGGCTAAACCGTGTTTAAAGTTAGGCAATACTTATGATCTAACATGTTTAATGCAAGTTTACAGAAAAGTCCAGGTTGAAGACTTGGCAAGAAAAAGTCCAAGTGGGAAGTCTTGGCAAAGGAAAAGTCCAAGTGGGTAGTCTTGGCAAAAGAAAAGTCCAAGTGGGTA
>JAOBBC010155442.1:0-10010 GCA_025388495.1 Curcuma longa | reverse complement strand
CACATTTAAACTCCGTTAGTTTGGAAAAGCCCAACTTGAAATGTATGGGCCGGGAGTAAGGGCCCGGCCCAATTATCTGTAGAGAACAAATAGAACAGTTGAAATGTGTAAAAAAATTTTTTAAAAACTCAAATAATAATAATTAAATTAAAAATATGAAAGCATAAAACGTCGGCGATTATAACGCTACCAAATGTCTCAGATGCGATCTTCGACTTCGACAGGAAGACAGGCTCCATTCATGGCGCTATCCAAAGTGTGATTTGATGGGGTCAATGGGCGTGAGCTAGCTCCAGTAAGCATCGGTACCGTGCGGGTCGCGTATGATCCTTACTTTGATTTGAATTGTTTCGCCAATCTATCGCCCATCGCCTGATTTGGAATGTTGTGATCCTTTCGATTTGTACCGCATGATTTGGTTGTACTGCTTGTAGTTGCAGGACGCCGTTAATTTTCTCGCCGGTGATTCTGTTTTGAGACGAGAGTTTGTTGTCTCTCGATCCAGATGATGAAAGCTTCGATCTTTGGATTTTGTTTCGCTGGATGATGAATATGGAGCTCTTGCTGCTGATCGGTTTATGAGACCCTATGATGAGACTTCTGCTCGATATTGTAATAACCATATGATTTTTGCCCTAGCGTGAAAATGCCCCATTGACGCTGTTCTTCCAGGTTGAATATTGTTGTTGAATGGAAGAAGGTAGAAGGAAGAAGAAGCGAATGCCTACGACTGGCCGATCCGGGCTCGCGCAAATGGGGGAGCCTGAAGAGCTGCAAGAAATCGAGAGAATTGAGGACTTGGAGGAGGCAGTGGAGGCAGTGGAGACAGCGGCCCTGGAGCCCAAGGGGATCCCTCCGTGGTCGAAGCAAATAACCCTCCGCGGCCTCGCCGCGAGCCTCGCGATCGGTATGATTTACATCGTGGTGGTGATGAAGCTCAATCTCACTACCGGCCTCGTCCCCACTCTCAACGTCTCCGCCGCCCTCCTCGCCTTCGTCGTCCTCAGGACTTGGACCAAGCTCCTCCACAAGATAGGCGTCACGACGACCGCCTTCACGCGGCAGGAGAACACCGTGGTGCAAACCTGCGCCGTCGCTTGCTATAGCATCGCAGTTGGAGGTGCGCAAGTTGCAGTCTTTACTCTTTCATGCCTGATTTTTTGCTACTAATGTCGTGATTTGCAGGTGGATTTGGCTCTTATCTTTTGGGGCTGAGCAGGAAGACTTATGAGCAAGCAGGGGTGGATACACTGGGGAATGCTCCAGGAAGCTACAAAGAGCCTGGGATTGGTTGGATGACTACATTTCTTCTTACTATTAGTTTTGTTGGACTCTTGACCTTGGTTCCTCTGAGAAAGGTAATCCTTTTACTTCCTGTTCTTCCTTATATCTTATCATATTTTGTTGTTGTTACTGCTACATTGGTTCTTAATTTGCAACTGACCAACAGAATCATTTCTTACGTTTAAGGAGATCCATTTCACCCAAATTCTGATTTTGCACTGACATTGTAGGATTTCAGTGCATCCTTACAAGTGGATATCTGAAATTTAGATTCTAGCTTAGTTTGTTGTCATATTTTCAGCAGTATAATCTAGCTAATCTGATTTTCGACTGTTGCCTAAGGGAATTGGTCGAGTTCCAGTTGCCTGAGAATATGTTGCCTACCTCTCTCTCTCTCTTCCCTATCTTATGTTGTGGAAAACATCTATTCTATCTTAAATTATGCTCATCTTAAAATTCTTGCAAGTACCTCTGAAACACTGGAAATTGCTTCCCAAAATCTATCTGAATGATTTTGTATATCCTATCTTAAATTATTGTGCATTTTAAGCTTCTAAAATAAATAATGACATTGCTTCAAAGATGGAGTACCAAAAGCATCATTGAACATCTATATAACTTTATCATGGATTGTTTTTCATGTGCACTGTGCTTCACGGACTGAGTTTTATGCTACTTTGTTCAAATAGGAAACATTGCTTCTGCTAAACCTTTTGCTAATTGAAATGTACTTATGGTGGCGCATTGCATCTATGAATAGAATTGTCAGCTATTTTTCTTGTTACTTCATTAGTATAATACTACTTTGTGCAGAATACTTTTGTGCATTTATATTTAGTGTTATTTTGTAATGGTCATTAAGGTATATGCATCTATTTAGCAGTTATTGAACATTTGTAAGTCTTCGTTATGAATTATATACACAAGCCATTGGGGTTGAATATCTCTTTATTTAAATAGGGAGTTTGCCCCCTCTTTAACAATTTCTTTTTATTATGAAGATCATGATCATTGATTACAAGTTGGCGTATCCAAGTGGGACGGCAACTGCTGTGCTTATCAATGGCTTCCATACTCCTCAAGGCGACAAATTGGCTAAGTAAATACCCTTCCTTCTTCGAAACTAAGATCTGGATCGACCCTACTATGATGACTGAGCTTTGTTCCCTCGTCTTATTGACAGGAAGCAGGTATATGAGTTCGCAAAGTATTTCAAAATGAGTTTCCTGTGGAGCTTTTTCCAGTGGTTCTTCACAGCAGGAGACGCATGTGGATTCTCACAGTTGCCTATTTTTGGACTAGCAGCATGGAAACAGACGTATAATTGATTGGCAATTAATTTACTCATTGATTTTACCAGAACAATCAGTTTACATGACCTCTTATACTTGTTCCTGGCTTTGCAGGTTCTTCTTTGATTTTAGCCTAACATATGTTGGTGCTGGCATGATTTGCTCTTACATCGTGAACCTCTCTCTCATTCTTGGAGCAGTCATTTCCTGGGGAATAATGTGGCCACTAATAAGTGGACTTAAAGGTGATTGGTATTCCGATAGCTTGCCAGAGAGTAGTACGAAAAGCTTACAAGGATACAAGGTATATATATTGCTGAAAAAAATTCATTTCTTGTGAGGGAATCCATGAGAGAATTCATTTGATCATGTACCTAATCTTTTGAAGGTCTTCATATCAATCTCTCTTATCCTTGGAGATGGTCTCTACAATTTCTTGAAAATTTTAGCTTTCACAGTGAGAAGCATGCATGCAAGAGCAGTATCCGAAAATCTCAACAGAGGTAAACTGACTAATGTATTTGTTCTATGAACCTTTCCCCTCCTTTCTTATCTTAGAACTCTGATATGTTGCATTGTGTTTTGTGCAGTGGAGGATGTAGACGATGACAATGATGTCCTTGATGATGTGCGACGTAATGAGTTATTCGTAAAAGAGAGCATACCGGTGTGGTTAGTCTACTCTGGATATGTTCTTTTTGCTGTGATTTCCATTATTTCAATACCTCTCATGTTCCCAGAGGTGAAGTGGTACTATGTGGTCATAGCTTACATCCTTGCACCAGCTCTTGGTTTCTGCAATGCTTACGGCACCGGCCTAACGGACATGAACATGGCCTACAACTACGGCAAAGTGTCTCTCTTCATACTTGCTGCATGTGCCGGCAATGACATCCCCAAGGTCAATGCTTCTTAGTCAGGCCATCGGAACAGCCATGGGTTGTGTCATTGCCCCCTTGACATTCTTCCTCTTCTACAAGGCCTTTGATGTGGGGAACCCAGATGGGAATTGGAAGGCTCCTTATGCATTAATATATAGAAACATGGCGATACTCGGCGTGGAGGGCTTCTCGGCACTCCCACGTCATTGCCTACAGCTCTGCTACGGATTCTTTGGGTTTGCACTGGCAGCCAACAGTCTGAGAGATGCTTTACCAGCTAATTATGGATGTTGGGTACCTCTCCCAATGGCCATGGCAGTGCCATTTCTGGCCGGTGCTAGCTTCGCGATCGACATGTGTGTAGGGAGCTTGATAGTTTTCATCTGGCACAAGCTCGACAGCAAAAGGGCCACTTCGATGGTGCCTGCCGTTGCATCTGGTTTGATCTGCGGAGATGGATTGTGGATTCTACCATCATCTTTGCTTGCCTTGGCTAAGGTTAATCCCCCTATTTGCATCAAGTTCGTGACTGACTCATACAGTTGAACCATGGTTTTGCAGAGGAATTCAAAATATCAGTTTTTCGCAAAATGAGCAGGAAAGGAGCAACAAGAAGAGCTTCGATGCAGGTATATAATTTTAGTAATTCTCGAAAAGCTCAAGCTATCAAAACAAGAGAATGAACAATCCTCTCATCCTGTTGTTTCTCTGTAACTCTCTTTCTCCAATTTCATTGTAGAGTATGCTTTACCTTCAAATGCAAGATCCATATGACGAGATATTTTCTCGATGAACGCACAGGTTCTCGATAGACAGAGTACAGCGAGAAGTGAGACAGCAACAAGGCAAAGATTTCACTGTTTTCTGCACCATTAGCAACGATATCAAAGCTCAAAGAATCAGATGAGAATAACTGAGAAGCTTATAGAAGCTAAGAGACAACTTGAGAAGGCTTCACACCAATTGTGAGATGTTCCGATACACCATTGACTGTATGCTTCAGAAATTTCAAGCGCAAGTAAAAAAACCATGATCGATTTGGCCTCTGCCTCCGACGCGAATATCAGTTCTTTCGGTTCCCGCTCCATCGCCTCGCCTCCACTGCCGAGCCTGGTGCCTCCTTGGCACCTCCCATAATGAATTATGCTGCTGTGGCATATCTTAAATATTTTTTAACATCAACTATGCTGCTAAATATTTGCGTTTCTTTCATAATAAATTCTTGCTTTTTCTTTTTCTTTTTCTTTTTTTTATACCATTCCATAAGCTTTCGCTCAACTATTCTGATACTCAAGTTAAGCCACAGTAGAAGAGGAAAGCACGAAAATAAAAAAGTAAGAATATTCTTGACCGTGTGTGTGAACCTATACTCATGAGAGGCATGGTCGTTATATATAATTATGAGAGAGAAAGATATCTTATTTAATTAAGGAGAATATCTCATTAGTGAAGATTTTGTTAGAGAAGATGTTTCATCGTTGGTATGGAGAATATCTCATCATCGTCGTCGCTGTAGCGAATGGTCCTATCACCCACGCCTAATACAGTATTAGCTTATGTCATTATAAATCATGATACATTAATGGGGTAGATGAGTTATCCCAAATATCATATCATAACACGTATCCTTCTGATGATGATTTGACAAGTTAAATGAAGGAGTGTTAGGAGTCGGACTCGGAGGGACTGAACTGTTTAAATACTAAGCAAGGCAATGAGTAGAGCACGGAGTAGGATATTGAGCATGGAGTTGAGTTGTAGCTCAAAATCGGGTATGGAGCGATAGTTGCATCCGAAGAAGGATCAGGTGTTGAGTCCTGAGCTGAGCTAAGATAGCATTTTGTTCTGAGCGGGACTGGTTGCCAAGTCGAGAGGAGTTAGAGTCAAGTTGGTCATCGAGTTGAGGAGTTGGAATCGAATTGGTTATCGAGTCAGGGCTCGACCACTTTGCTAAGGTGGGGAGCGTGAGTGTAAAGTTCAATCGTGGAGCCAAGATGTAGGACCAAGCTAGTTAGCCCTGGAGTCAAACTTTCTATCCAATATGTCGTCCCCAATCGAACCAGATCTTGATCTTCTGGTGCAAGTTATATCAATCCATAACAATACACTTAATAAGAATCAATTGCGGTCGATGTTAATGAGATATTGGTAAGCTTGAGCCTGCACGTCAGGTTTGGTGCCTTGTTTTTATTTTTTGTATTTATTTTGACGTGTACCAGAAGGCGTTGTTAGCTAATGAAACCAGTATGTATTGTTTGCATTCGTAGACATGTTCTACATGGCAGTCAACACTTATCCTTCTGCCTCGTCTTTAAGACGAAAAATGATATGGCGGCCAATCCAGATGGTCAGTATCCTTTGATTGCGTTCCTTATTTGGAAGAAAATTCTTGCAAATACGTCATAGTTGAGGATTGAACCACGAGTCTTTAAGTCACAATCCGGATATCCTACCGTTGCACCATTACCCCGGGGACTTTTGCCTGGTCTTTAAGAAATCTAATATTTGTGGATCCAATTGATTCGATTGATTGTCATGTGTTTTTGACCAGGTCAACTTTTTGTTCTTAAAAAAGAAATTCAATATTTGTTTATCATATTACTTCAATTCTTAGTCAAGTTCATCGATCCTAGTCTGAATTTTTTAACTTGCTTAATCATATTTTCTTTTTATAATTCAGATGTTGAAATTTTAATTTTGAAGATAATAAATTTAAAATATAATTTATACAAAGACATGAAAAGAAAAGGTCAAGGAAAGAAGCCACCCAGATCCTTCAAGCCACCCAACATGACAAACACTACTTCTGCATTTGTCCTGTAAAATGAATGACAATCATCAATTTCCACTATTATCTTGGCAAATTGATACTCTTGGACACGAATCTTAAATAGAACGAATATTTTAAAGATCGACTTTTGAGTGTGTATAAGTGAACTTGGAAAGAACCTTCTACCTCAAGAACAACTAGATTTAAAAAAAAACAGTTGTTATCAAAAGTGATTCATAATGAGAGCTAAAGATCAGAAAAGTAAAAGTGGAAGAGCTTTAAATCACTAGAGGACACAGATGGAGACCCTTGTTATTAAATTTTGCTAAACCACGTTTGTTCTTTCACTTTCAAATTAAGATCCCACATAGCAAGCAAGATCACATCTAATTAACTTTTCTATTAGTTTTCCATGCAGGGGCTGCTTCAACATTTGAAAGTTCTTATCGGCTAAGTATTCGAGAGTCAAACTTTGCTCATTCGAGTTTGCTTCGTATGCTCGAAATTCTTATCGGTTCGCAAAGTCTAAATGCAACACAAGCTTCACCTAAACAGTTTGCTTCGAAGCAACAAGCATAACCACTGACCTTCACAACTACATAAGCCATAAGTGGCCCTTGCTTGCAAGGCTCAATTATCATTATGTGTTATGTAAAAAAATACTATCAAAATATTCCTCTCTAATGCTAAAATATGTTTTTTTGTCATTATAAATTATAACAATAAATTTAATATTTAATATTAATTTAGAAGTGTATTGAAAGTTATCCTATTGCATGACCTCCTTTGTGGTCCCTATCATTCCATTATTTTATTGCAATATTATGAACATGCTCCATTATTCAATCCTTGTTCCCTTTGGTTTGTAATTATTATACTCATCACATTTCTCCATTTTTAAATGGAGTGCATGTTTCTCACATTGATATGAGATTTAGGTTTTGAGATATGATTGAGTTGGTTACTGTAAGACAAATTTATTGAAATAGATAAGAGTTGAATCTAGATGAAGTTAAGATAATGTTCTCCTCCATAATGATCAATTGTAGCTTTTCGATTTATCTCCTCATAGATCATTATGAAGTCGACCATGTGAAACCGTTGGAATGACAAATTCCATCTTTATTATTGAAGAGATGAGATATAGGAAATTTAGATTAGATTTAGTCTAACAAATAAACTAGTATAAATAATATATCTCAATCTAAGGTGGTAAATGAAATAATTATTCGTGAGTAAATTTAATATTCAAGTTAATAGGAGTTTATTTATATTCATTTAATTAAATAAATAAATTTAATAATTTATTAAATTAAATGAAAAAATTGAACATATATTTGTTGAACTCCATGAATAAAAATTATAAATTGTTTATAAATAATAGAAGTATATTCATTAAAAATTCTTATCAATATAGTAAATAAATAAATAAATACTCAAATAAATTTATTAACCAATTAAATAAATTTAAAATTTTCAAACAATAAAATAAGTGTGAATTAAGAATTGGATGATAACAAGTAATTTTGGTTAAAAATATTTGACGTTCCAAAATAACTTAGCTTAACTTATTTTATCTATATATTGTGAATTTTGCAAAATTGTCCATAAATAAACATCATTTACATTCCCACACTTGAAGTTTACTTTAACATGTCTCTATTTATAACATGACCAATTAATCGTCGTCACATGTCTAATTCGGAGGCGGTGACACGCGCGAGCCGATACGTACCAGAAAACGCGATATATTAGTTTGTAGCGAAGGCTCGGTATCAATCCACGCCACCGCGTAACGCGTTACGATGTTACAACCGTCGCGTATTCCGTCACCTCAACACTCACGAGAAGCCTTTCCGCGTACGTAACGGCCGTTACGTTCCCCGCGCCGAATCGGCGAGCTGTACCGATAAATGCCGCCTATCTTCCTTCTCTCTCTCTCTCTCTCTGATTTTTTTTCCTTTTTTTTTCTTTTAAATTTGCTTTAACCTTCCTTCCCGTTCGCTTCTCCCCAATCCTCACCTACTCGTCTCTCTCCTCTTCTCGGCCTCTCTTTCGATCGCTGTGTTCCGGGAATTTTGATTTGTTCAGGCTCTCCGGCGTCGATTTGGCTGAGGTCGCGGGAGAAGTGAGGGATCGGAGAGGATGGGGGACGCCGGGAGCGGAAAAGGAGGTGCTTGCGCGGAGGAGAGCGTCGGTGGCGGGACCGATGTGCGGAGCTCTTCTGGCCCCGCGGCGGCGGCTGTGGATCACCTTGTCGTGATGGTCCACGGCATCCTTGGCAGGTTGGTGTTTACTTTCCTGATCCCGCGGGTGTTGCTTGATTTATCGTTGGTTCTGTTTGGATTTTGGCTGGATTTGACTGTGGTTTTTCGGGAAGAACGGCTTTTTTTTGGGGCAATGGCGTGTGCTGTTGGCAGGATGAATTGTTCTGATGTGACTCTTGTTGCGATTTATCGTTGAAATTGTTTATTTTGTATGCCTATTGAACTTGAGTGGCATGCTGATGTGACTCTCTCATGTATTCAGGTATGTAGATGGAGAATTAAGGTTGGAATCTCTGCTTTTTTAAGAAAAAATTGTGGCCTGTGAAATTATATCATACTTTTTTTGGCTGGTGGTTTTCCAATTTTCTTATGTATCGGTGCATGAATCGGGAAAAGTAACTATACCAGCAAAGAAAATTAAGATCAAACTTTGATATGGCGCCTAACTGGATCTGGTGGACGTTTGAGCAAAAACTTATGATTTGGCATTAGGAGCTGTTGCAAGGCTCCAAAATTCCTATCTAGTTGGATTCGATAAATTATTTGGACTATTTAATCTAAAAGAATTAAGTAATGACTAATTTGCATTGCCAGAAAATTAATTACATTTAAACCTGCTAAAAATATTATTTGGAATTATATATGGTTATCGTCATTGTTGATTTCACTTTTCAACTGAACTATTGGCTTCGTCTGTAACCATCCCTTTCTAGCTACTCTCTTGTTCTCTGTGCTTCAAAGTTCTGTTCTTTGTTAAGCCAATATTTAATGCCACTGGTTGCAGTCCTGCTGACTGGAAGTTTGCAGCTGAGCAGTTTGGTACAACACTTCCAGATAAAGTGATAGTTCATTGTAAGTCATTTACCTTCAATAATGCTGCTTATTTTAATTTCCATCCTTCATATATCTTATTTTTTATGTAATGATGTTAAAAAGGTGCATTTTTTGCACAATCTCGGATTGTCAACTGTGCTGTAGAAAATTTGCGATAGCATTAACTTTTGGATCATAGTCCAAGAAGAAATTAGGAGAGTCGAAGTTAAATTGCATTTCTCTTGTATGTCTTCTTCTGCAAAATGAGATGATGTCTGCATAGTAGTCTTCTGTAGTAGGCCAAAGTCCAACATATATATGATCATATGTATAGCTCCAATCAGACTTAAATAACCAATCAGTGATTTCAACTTCAAAGAATCAACCTGACTTTCGAGCCTAAAAATTGAAGCTCTTAGTAGATGAAGTTTTTCACCTCCTCTAACTGCTTACACTTTTGCAAACAAATGATTTCTTTTGCTTAATAACCAGTTGGATGGCTAGTAATATAGATTTAAAAATAGGAGAACACGATCCCAATGCTTACCTCCTGCCATCGCAACTTTATGATAAGATTAGTTTATGTGACCTCAAATACATACAACAGTGATATTTTTAAATTACAATGTGGCTTTGCACGCCCCTTGCAAATGCTGGGATAATAGATATTATATTTTAAGTGGCCTTAATTTGCAAAGAAATG
>JAOBBC010155235.1:0-10013 GCA_025388495.1 Curcuma longa | reverse complement strand
GTCATGCCTTTTGGATTGAAGAATGCAGGGGCGACTTACCAGCGGCTCATGGACCGAGTCTTCGAACAACAACGGGGGCGCAATGTGGAAGTCTATGTTGATGACATCCTGATCAAGTCAGAGAAGGCTGCTCAGCTTACGGATGACATCAGTGAGACCTTCAGCACATTGCGGCAATACGGTCTCAAACTGAATCCCAACAAATGCCTGTTCGGTGTCAAAGGAGGCTGCTTTCTGGGCTAAATCGTCATCGAACGAGGGATTGAAGCCAATTCTGAGAAGGTCCGAGCTTTGAAGGACATGACTTTGCCGAAAAATACTCGGGAGGTACAAAGGCTGGTGGGGAGAATCACGGCGCTGTCCCGATTCATCTCCCACTCGGCGACAAGGAGCCTGCCCTTCTTCAAGGTCTTGCGGCGGGCTACCCGGTTCTCTTGGGATGAGAAGTGCGAGCAAGCCTTCGTGGAGCTGAAGCAGTACCTAACAGAGTTACCCGTGTTAGCTAAGCCTTCGGCACATGAACCTCTGTGAGTGTATCTATCCGCCTCTGAGGAAGCCTTGGGGTCCGTGTTAGTCAAACAAGAGGACCAAGTCCAGTGTCCTGTATATTTCGCCAGTCATATATTAAAGGATGCTGAACTTCACTACTCCTCATTGGAAAAGTTGGCATTAGCTCTCACGTTAATGGCCCGTAAGCTCCGGCTTTACTTCTTATCTCATCCGATCATGGTGCTCAACAATAGCAGCTTGGGCCTCCTCAATCCAGATTCTTCCGGGCGTCTGGTCAAATGGACTACTGAGCTAAGTGAATATGACATTCAATACCAGCCCAGAACAGCCATCAAAGCGCAAGCCCTGACCGATTTCTTGACAGAAGTAATCGGAAGGGATACTACGGGAGTATGGAAGTCTTCGTTGATGGGTCATCTACCAAAAGTGGCAGTGGAGTAGGGGTGGTGCTGTCATCGCCCCACGGTGACACACTCCAATTGGCCGTCAAACTTCACTTCCGGGCTACTAACAACGAGGCCGAATATGAGGCTGTCTTAGTTGGATTGCAGGCGGCCAGACACTTGGGCGCACAACGGGTCATTATCCATTCTGATTCTCAGTTGGTGGATCAGCAAACGAAGGGCGCCTTTGAAGTCCGCAATGATCGCCTAAAATGTTATGCTGAAGCAGTAGAGAAGCTGAAGTCTGAATTCCAAGAAGTCACCCTGCAGAAGATCCCGTGGACTAACAATCAAAGAGCTGATGACTTAGCCAAATTGGCGAGTTCTTTAACTACTTGGGAGTTAGAGGAGCCTACCATCCAAGAACTGCTGATCGCGCAAATAGATCGGGTGGCCCGACCTGATGAGTCTGAGGATTGGAGAACACCAATCCTCGCCTTCCTGAAGGCAGGGGCCTTACCTGAAGACCAAGAGCAAGCAAGGACGGTCAGAAGAAGAGCCACTCGGTTCGTCCTCATAGGGGATACATTATACAAGAGAGCATTTTCCCGACCCCTGCTGAAATGCCTAGGGCCGAGATACATCAAGGATGCTACAGTAATCACACTGGAGGGCGGACCCTAGTTCGTAAGATGCTACTTGCTGGATACTTTTGGCCAACCATGCAAAATGATGCAGCCTAGCTCGTTCGTAGCTGCCTCAGCTGCCAAAAGCACCAGATAGTTTCTCATCAGCCAACAGAGGCATTGAAGACTTCCATTGTTTCCTGCCCTTTTGATCAATGGGGTATGGATATTGTCGAACCTTTCCCTGCCGGTCCCGGACAGAAGTTCTTATTGGTAGCGGTCGACTACTTCTCCAAATGGGTGGAAGCAGAGCCCCTGGCTAACATTACGGAGAAGAATGTCTTAAAGTTTCTATGGCAGAACATTGTGTGCCATTTCGGCATACCTTGCAGGCTGGTCTCAGACAATGGGAGGCAGTTCCAAGGTTGAAAGTTACAAGAATGGTGCAAAGGCTTGGGCATCCAGCAGGCCTTCACTTCGGTCTACTATCCTCAAAGCAACGGACAGACGGAGGTGGTAAATCGGGAGTTGGTCAGAGGGCTGAAGATTAAGCTGGATCATGTCGGCGGATCATGGGTAGAGGCGCTACATGATATCCTCTGGGCGTATCGGACTACACCGTGAGACAGTACCGGATTGACGCCCTTCCATCTCGTCTATGGAGGCGAAGCAGTGGTCCCGATCGAGATCGGATGTAGCTCCATGAGGATTGAAGCCTACCAGGGAGCAGAGGACAACGCCCAACATCGAGCAGCTGAGCTCGACTTGATAACCAAAACAAGGGAGCAGACTAACGCTCGCTTGTTCGCCTACCCGCAGCGCATGTGCCTGGCCTATAACAAGTGTGTCAACCACCGCTCCTTCCATGTCGGCGACTTCATATGGAAAAAAAGGAAGCCATTAGAAGGAGTTGGGAAGCTGGAGCCCCGCTCGGAAGGCCCATACCGGGTGACATGTTGACTCAACGGAGGATCCTACTACCTGGCTGATTCACAAGACAACGGGCTTCCTCGGCCATGGCATGCTACACACCTCCGCCCTTATTATGCCTGAACTATATCCTTTCGTGTATCCTTACCAAGTTTTTTGTATACTCTTCACTTGATATACAAAATGCCAAAATCTTGGTCATTTCTACCTCTCAGATATCTCGGCCCCCTGAGCCTTGTTGCTGACGGCCGCAGTCTTACGACAGGAAAGAATTCCTAGCCCCACGCTAGCGACTTCAGAACTCCTCGGCCCTCTCAGCCGTGTCGCTGATGGTCCAGCCTTACGACAGGCAAGGATTTCTAGCCCTGCGCTAGCGACTTCAGAACTCCTTGGCCCTCTCAGCCGTGTCGCTGATGGTCCAGCCTTACGACAGGCAAGGATTCCTAGCCCCGCGCTAGCAACTTCAGAACTCCTTGACCCTCTCAGCCGTGTCGCTGATGGTCCAGCCTTACGACAGGCAAGGATTCCTAGCCCCGCGCTAGCGACTTCAGAACTCCTCGGCCCTCTCAACAGTGTCTCTGATGGCCATAGCTCACTGACGGGCAGGGCAGTGTTTCAGAGCTCAAAACTCCTCAGCCCCTCAGTCAGGCCACTGATGATCTCAGCCCAACGACGGGAAAAGTCGTGTTTCGGAGCTCCAGGCTCCTCGGCCTCCATCTACTCTTATCAAGGATCCTCAGCCTTCATCCACTCTTATCAAGGCTCCTCAACCTTCACATGCTCTTATCAAGGCTCCTCAGCCTTCACACACTCTTATCAGGGCTCCTCAGCCTTTACCAACTCTTATCAAGGCTCCTCAGCCTCCACACACTATCATCACAACTCTTAAACTCTGGTGGTTCTTTGTCCGGAATTCTTAACCCTTGAGAGTTTATATTATGGCTCCTCAGCCTCTTGGCTATCATATTAGGGTTTTCTAGCCTCCCCGGGCTATATATTATGGCTTCTCAGCCTCATTGGTTTTCTTACATGGCTCCTCAGCCTCCCCGATTTTCTTACTCGGCCTGTCAGCTTCCCAGGTTTTCTCACATGGCTCCTCAGGCCTTCCTGATCTGCTCATAGGGTTTCTTAACCCTCATGGTATTTCCAGCCTGCTTCCCGGTTATCCGCACAGCTGGAGGATGAATAATAAGAACTACTCGGGGAGTTCGAAGCAAAACCGGTGCTCTTGTATGTGTGCCGAGGTCTCACCGTTCATGCTCAACGGTGGATTACAATTCCCTTACATGATTCTGGCGAAGCTCAGCTCTCATGAGGCCGCGATGTTATAGGTTCTATCATTCTTTGACATTTACTGTCATACAGTGCATTACTTACCCTAGGATATTCAAGATCATACTGATACATGCTCTTAAGTTCGTACAAGTACTTATCTCAGGACATTTAAGTTCATGCGAGTATATACCCTGCGAACATCTTTTGTTCCATCACATAACAAAGTTAGTGAAATAGAATGAGTTTTATTTCATAACCCCACCATTACATGGTACAAGGAAAATAGACCCAAACACAACATAGAAATAGGATACCAAAAATATTATCATATATTCACGGTAATACCCTTCAATTGGTCAGGGTAACATACTCCCGTAGAACAATGGAAGGGGTTACCCCCGCCGCCGATATCCCCTGGTACAACACCCCACGGGAGTACGAACACCTAGCCGCCTCCAATGGATTGCTAGGGATACCGGGGGGGCCCCTCGCCAAGGAAAGAGTAGCTTGTTCCGCTACTCGTCTCCAAAGGCGGGGGTGGTAAAACTAGAGGTCGCGACGAACGTTGGTGGCCGCCGCCGCTGAGCCCGAAGTGGAAGGGGGCGACTCCCCCTGTAACGCATCCTGTCTCAGGGCCTCCGCTGATTCCCCGAGGAACCGCGACTCCTGAGAAATCCTAGCGAGGCCCGTGAGCAAAATATGGTTCTGCCGCTGAGCCGTAGTAGCCTCCGCCTCAACCAAACGCAGCTTGGCCTCAGTGGCGGCCAGCCGTTCCTCTAGCTGGGCGTTCTTGTCAGCCAGGGCCAGATACTTCGGCTGAAGCTTGGAGAACTGCTCGCGGTAGGTAACAGCACTTAGGGCCCAAGACTCCATGGTCTCGTCCGCTTGCTCTCTCTCTTTCTTCAGTTTCCTTAGCTGTTCCTCCATTGCGGCGGGGTCCATAGGAAAAGAGCGAGGGAGGAAACAAGGAAGCGAGTTGGTATGGTCTAAAGATCGCCCCTTCGGGTCCAATATATAGCCCCATTGGTGTGACCCTCGCCGTCCGATCACCTTCGTCACGATTCTTCCCCTCAAGATCTGAGACATTACTGCTTAGTGGACACGAGAAATGAGGAGTCAACCATAACTCCTCGCCATTTTCTGCAGGCCTCTTTTTACCCAGTGGGCACATGAAACGAAGAGTCTGCCATAAACTCCTGTCACTTCACAAATCACCTTTTCTTATCCCGAATATTTTGGCGTGTTCAACATTCCAAAAGATAGTGCGGTAAGGCCACCCTTAATGACACATGATCTGACAAGCCCTTTGCCGTACAGATATGGGCCGATTTGAGTCACCCGAATACGCTACTTAGTCGTGGAAGACTTGACCGCTATCTACGTCAAACCATTAAACACTTGGAAACATAAGGAGGGAAGAACACAAAGACTATAGCTGACCCGCAACCACATTTATTATTGAAGGAAAAGTGACCTAAAGAGACCTTATTATACAAATTTAGATAAATAATTACGGTCCTTAGTGCTCGGCCCATCCTGAGAATGCACCGTCGAACCAAAACCAGAACCCGGCTCGGCCAATTCACGCTCCATCGCCCTTACCTGGGCAACTCCTCCCATGAACTCTTCTTTCAGTTCCCTAGCTTGTCGGAGATCTTCCGCCAAGCTCTGCTCAAACGCCCGTGCGCGGTTGAGGGCAGCAGTCAGGTCCTCCTGTAATACTGCTGCCTGAGCCATGGCTTCAGTATGCTCCTGATCCCGCACCGCGAGTTGAGTGAGGGCCTCATCCCGCTCCGCTGCCAGCCACTGAGCGCGGGCATGGTGGCGAGCCGCGCTGAGAGCCCAGGTCCTAGCCTCTCTTTTCGCAGTCTCCTTCTCCTCTATCAGTTGTTGGATATATCTCTCTACGGCGGCGCTATGCATGATGCTTCTGATGACGGAGTAAGGGAGCAGGGGATATAGAATAACTCGCCGAAAGAATGGAGATGAGACTAAACGGCGTAACCCTCAGCGTATTTATCATATCGACGAATGAATCGACGGCGCCCCCTCATTCGTTGCTACGACGACGGTTCACATTCGGGAGCCAAGATGGTAATTAGCACTTAATGAGCGCGGAAAAAACGAAGAGACGGATAATTAATTTCAGCTGTGACAATCAAGATTAGTTCATTCATTGTTAAAGGGAATGCAAAACACGGGATTCACAACAAGATACACAAGAGAAGAAGGGAGACAACGGCGGCAATTCATTCATTTGCTTGAGCTAGTTTCGCCGGGCCCGTCAAGTGAAGAAGATGAGGTAAGGGAAGCTTTGAGGAAAGCCACCTGGGCTAACCCTCGTTCCAACTCCTCCAGCTTCTCCCGCTCTTCCTTGAGTATTCTTTCAGATGACTGGATCTCTGCCTTCGCCGCCGCCAACTCTTGCCGAACTTGTTGAGCATGCCCATGAGCTTCCTCGGCCTCCCGCTCCAATTCCTGCACCCGGTGTTTAGCAACAAGCAGTTTTTGGGCCAACAAGAAAGCTCACTTGCTGTTCGTCCGACGCTCCCACTCCAAAGCCAAAAACGCTTCGTGAAGCTCAGCAATCCTTCACTCCCTAGCTTTAGCTTGCTGATCGACCTCCACTTGTTCCCTTATAACATCCTTCAGATGCTGGATTAAGGTAGCCACGTCCATCGCTTCTCCAGGAAAGAACTTTCGAAGTATTTGAGAGAGGGGCAAGACCCCTGCGAATATATATAGTCACTTGGCTGTCATCCCAACCGTTAGATCTGGCCCTAACGAGTCTGGGGATTCGGATCACAGAATCCGAAGAGGTCGAACGTTAAGAGGGAAACAAATCACGTGAGAAAACATAAGGAAACAGTATAGCCCATGCCATATACATTAGTTTAACACACGGTCCGTAGTCATGTTTACAATTAAGTTGAGATTGTCAAAAGGAAAAGGAACAACGAATTGCCGGATAGCAGTTCTCTAGATTTTCAACTTTGATCAGTCAGCGGAGCCTCGCTAGTGCCCGGAGAAGCTTGTGTAATGGGGACCGATCCAGCACCCTGTATCGTATCAGCCGCTGTGGCCCCGCTAGTGCTCGAGGAGGCTTGTGCGACTGTTGTAGACTCAGTACCTTGCGCCGCACTTGCTGCTCTTTTTCTCTTCAGTTCTGCCCAATCCCGAGCAGGTTTAAAGATGTCCAGTTTTTTATCACGGGGAATAAGGCCGCTTCGATGAAGTTGACGAAGAGCAGCCATAATCCCATGCTGGAAGACTTGGAAACCTTCTTGATCCACTAGCTTGGCAAAGCCTGGCGAGGAAAGATAGTCCTTCTTCGCTCCCTCCAGGAGTTCAGTTTCCCCGGCTCAGTACGCGGTCATCTCAGCCTTCAAGTTCGCCAGGTCCTGTTGGGCCTGGTCACGGATAGTCTGGACATCGGCTAAGTTGGCGGTGAGAGTAGCCTCTCGTTCCCGAGCAGTGTCCCGTTGATGGCGCAGCTGTTCTTGCTCTTTCTCTTTTTCAGCGAGCATTTTCTGAGCGCGGGCACAAGACTCAGCCATTTTTCGCTCCCTCTGATCGGATGACTCGACCAACCCCTTTTGATAGGCCAGCTCCTTCTCAAGGTCAGTGGCCCGGACGAGATACTCCGAGGACTGTTTACGGCATCGATCCGCCTCGGCCATCGCCTCATCCCGAGCCGCCTCGGCTGAAAGTCGCTTCTCCTCGACCTGCTTGGCTGCCTTATCGGCCGCGGTCGTAGCCTCTTCCAGCATGTCATATAGGGCATGGAGGTCCAGGGAAAACTGAAAACATGAACATATGAGGAAGGAGCCCTCAGGAGGTAGCATAAAAAGCTTGGAGATTACCTTGTTGTTGGATTCTAGCATGCGTTTGCTCAACTCAAGGGGTGTGTACCTAGGGAGAGCTTGCGCATGGTACCCGTCCGGATCACTTGCCTCCGGTTCGCCAATCCTCGGTATCCTCCCCGCGTCGGAACCTTCAGATGGATCCGAGGGGTGACTCCTCACCTAATCCTGGTCTTCCTCTAATGTCGCTCTTTCCGACAGGGCACCACCTAAATCAGACGAACCCCCCCTCCCGGAGGACCAGTCGTCTCCGAGACGTTCGACGCTTCTTCGCCAGAGGACTATCTCCCGGCGAGATTATTATGTTGTGGCTATGTTGTGGAGAAGGAGAGCCCATAGGATGCCAGCCACCGCCCGAGGACTCCGCCCGTTCTAGCCCTGTCGCTGCGTCCACATGCAGTCCGGCAGAAGTCCTAACTTCTGGCTCAGCGCCAGGCAAGTCCAACTCGGCTGGCTCAACGGCAAGACTAGATTGGTGAGGTATCTCGGGTAATGGGGGAAGTTCCGTATCCTCTTCCCAAAGCACTTCTATGGTGGCCAGATCAAGCTCACCTTGTTTCCCGACCAGAGTCTCCTCATCCCCGGGCGCTTCCCCGATGAGGCCTGGCTGATCAGCTATCTCCTGCAGAGGGGATGACAATGATAATGGCATGAGGTCCGTCGGTATCTGAGATGCGCCGCCAGCTTCAGGAACCCTCAAATAGTCCTCTAGTGTAGCGTCGCCCCAGTCCAAAATCGGGATGAAGGAATCATCCATCGAAGCCTTTTTGAACAGTTTTCCTACAAGATCATCAAGGAAGTTAGTCAGTATAAGTGGAATTATCATGACAAAGAGAAAGCTTACGTAAGGGAGCTCCCCCGGGCGCCTGAACCTGGCTCAGGCCTGCTTGGAATAGCAACCTCTCGTTCTTCATGAGATGACCCACTCGGAATTTCAAGGCACTGAAGGTGGCTACGGCCTGCTGGACAACATGTGATCGGCGACACTCATCTAATGGGGGCAAAGAAGGCGGACCAGTGCTCCACGCCCATGGCCATGGGCAAGGAGACGGTGGTCGCTCATAGAAGAAACAGCCTTTCCATTCTTTATGTGAGGATGGTAGTTCGGCTAAGAAAGTATGTCTCCGCCTGCTCCTAAAGTAATAAACCCCATCCTCACCCTCTTTGCAACTGAACAAGGCACAGAACAGTTGGGCATCTAGGGCAACTCGATACGCTTTACATACTATGATCGCCCCACAAAGCTGGCAATACGCATTAGGGGCCAGTTGCGTCGGGCTAATGTCAAGAAGCCTCGCTACGCTCAGGAAGAAGGGAGGTATAGGAAACCTAAGGCCGTTGGCTATCTGGCTCAGAAAACAGGTCAGGAAGCCCAAAGGGGGTCGGTGTATCCTATCTTCCGCCGATGGAAGGCGAACCTCGTGATCTCCTGGGATCTTCCCTTCCACCTACAGCCAGGAAAGGATGTCCTGGGTGCAGGATGACCGCATAGACTCATACCACTTTACGGAGTCTGACATGATGTGAGGAGGCGAAAAGGCAAGAAGAACATAGAAAGGAAGAGTTGGCTTGAAGGAGAAGAACTTACGATGAACACAGGCCTGAGAGGGAGAAGTTCACAGAAATGAAAGAAACCCTACCGATGAATGACCTAGGAGAGAAGTCGGAGCTTGAAGTCGAGGTGTTTATCCATTTAAAACGGAGCGTCCGATCGAAGCAGTTAAGTTTCGACGGTCTAGAGCCCATCGTACTGCTCTCCTCGCTCCCACGGCCCTTGTCAGTAACCTATCATCATATGACACATGGCTACCACCAGAAACGGACAAGCCTGGCACGCCGCCTCTCACGTCACTCGTCAGCGATCAACAGGTATATTTTCCTTTTTCGAAGTTGATATCCTATCCAGACATTTAATGCCGTTACCGTCATCATTCTCCATCCCCGTTAGCCCATACACCTGTAAAAAGGCCCCGATGGGGATAGCACGGTAAAACCTGGGCTAGAAGCCCGGAATAACCATATCATTAGACGGGTCAAGCCCCATTATTTAGGGTCGTTACCTTCAGCCGGGTCACAAAATTCTTGACAGCCCCTCTCGGTAAGGGCGGAAGAAGATGAAGGATAGAAACCAAACACTCTCACAGAAAACACAGATAGTTGATAAGATTGCCCGATTAAAGACATAGGGATAAATTTAGTGGGAGAGAGGTCAAAGTTGGTTTATGCGCCCAGCATATTACAAGAGAAAAAAAAAGAGGCGTCGGCCGACCCTCGAACATCCATTATTTCTCTGCACCCCTTCTCGCAATATCTGGTTGCACTTGCTCAGTGAGCCGTGACGACTCACTATGGGTTGCAGGAAGAATCATGTCCTATGAACTAGTTCTAGCCGGATCCCCAATGGACGAAGTAACAGCTGGAACCAC
>JAOBBC010155127.1:0-18657 GCA_025388495.1 Curcuma longa | reverse complement strand
TCTAGTAAGTAATTCCACGGTCCCTGTGGATCGATATTTTTATTACTTGACGACAACCCGTATACTTGCGGGGAGCCCATCAGACAACCACCGGCAATCGCGGGATCGCGCGGTGGAATCACGACCCCCGATCAGCGCAGGCACGACTGCGAACGGCACTGGGATCGTGTGTGCGATCTCGGGCGACGCAGGGCTTGAATCCGGAGGGAGAAACGATCAGACCTAACCCATTAAGATTTGGGCTCAGATTTGGGGTTGGTTATTTGGGCTTTTGGACTAGCCCGATTTCCTAAATGGGCGTATTTTACAGAGGCAGATTCTCAAGATGGTATTCCGGGCAATGCGTTGTTAAATGTTAATCAATAATTGGTGCACCTAATTAATTGTAGATGAAGAGCTAGGGGTCTCCATGCTATATCCGACCAAAAGTTTGATCATTTAAGTTTACTGTCATTATCTCTAGCAGCCTATTGAATCATACGCTTTATACTAAAACTATTGACGTGAAATAAGCATGAGAGTAGATAAAAGGATAATTAAGAGATAATCTACTTAATTAACGTTGAGAGGTCAATTGTAAAAGTAAAAAATTAATGCAAGCAAATAAAATTAGAGAGGCAAATTGAAATTAATTAATAGTTAATTATAGATTTCAATTTGAAATTTTAAAACGTTCATTTTTTTATTAGTTATAAAAGTTAATTGAGTATAAATACTTTTAAAATTATTTATAAAGTTGTAAATATATTTAATAGAGTTAGAATCTTTTAAAAGCCAATTAATTTTCAAAAAATGTTAAGTTATATTAGCAATTGGTTTTTAATTTATCTAGCCTTTCAGTCCATCAAATTTGGGTTGACCTCCTAAGACTTCGAGGGAAAATAAGACCCTCAAGTAATGAACTTCCAGGGCTATATATAAGCATGAGTGATAAGCACGGGTATATGTCCTTGAGGAATTAGTTCCCTTCACTTAAAAGACTGTTGATATTGTGATTTATTGCTTTTCCACAAGATCTTAGAGCGGACAATGGAGGAGTGTTTGGGGGTTAGCATTATCATCTTTTTTACAACAATGAGTGATGAGTAACCACCACCATCGACACAATTGAACTAGGTTAAAATCCCTCAAATCTAGAATACACAACCCTCAAAGTCAATGCTGATGGTCAAGCTAAAGAGGATCTGTTCCCATTCAAGTTCAAGCCATTGCAAATCGAGAAAGTAACAATGAGAATCTATAGATATAAACACTACGGTGAGGTCGGCTTAAGAGAAAAAAAATTATATCATTTGCATACTGTAGAATTTGAAAACTTACCGCCGAGGACTCAACACTCAGGATTAAAGGGGTACCTCATACACTTGGAGTTGCAATCAATAAAGGTGTCATGTGTATAATGTTGTTGAAGATCAATGGTTTTTATCCAACAGTCTTGGTTCAATCAGTCAGGTCAATGATGAGTTCACGACTTGAATCAGCAGAACTTGATATGGTGACGTGGATTTTATTTATACACTTTCGATTATCAAGACACCCCTTCGAGTAATAGATGTATTTGTTTTGGTATCGTTGTCACCGACCTATAATCTCGTCGATCACCGAATTATCCTTCGTATATTGACATACCCATTTAGGTAAACTTATCCCAAAGGATAAGAATATTAAGGTCACGATGAAGGCGAGTCCTTTTTTTCCTTAAAATGATATTATCTCACCCAAGTGCTTACGATTTATCAACAATCATCTCGTTGTTATATTTGATAGGTGTCCTAACGGTAATCGCCTTATGGACATACTATTTATTGGATAAATAGAAATTTACTATTTGAGTGCATATTCTTTATGTATTTAATTGGATCTTAAACTCATTTACTGAATGTCCACAATATGATTCATAAAATGAGAGAATTTATGATTGGATCACAACTTGTAAGCATCTCTACATGTGCAATTATGAATGTATTGAAATTATCTCTAGTAGATGAATTGATAAGCGTGGACATCATCAATTCTGTTGAGACTAACACATTTTAAAATCCTTGATTTATCAGCCGATCTTACTGGCCAGAAACATTGGATGTTGAGAGTTAAACGTGGATGCTAGTTAAAGATAACTAGTCCATTGGAGTGATTTATCGTGAGACTTTATATGGTTCTATACATATGTCAATGAAGATATCAGTGCAGCTTAAGTGCAAATTTTTTTTGACTTGTAGTATTCAAATCACCTTAGTCATAGAGACTTATACTTTAACATCTTAAACAAATATCTTTGAGGAGGTGTGAACCCGAGATGATTGGGTATAAGTTAAAGTACCCAAAAGTATTTGAATAGCCTACAAAGGATTCACCGCTCCTTGAAAAAGGAGATGTATATTCTGCGGCCGCTTATTAGGATTGTTACTAAAAGTCTTTGGCCAAAATATCACATGTCAAGAGTATGTCACTCTTAGACACATATACAAGTAATTTGAATCTACAGAACAAGAAAGTAAACTTGAGCTAGGTGTGACGTAGTCAGTCTGGTGGGGACTGACACATATAGATCATGTTCTGAACCAAGCAGGTATAAGATGGTGAAAAGAATGAGATACGCTTCATTTTAGCTGCTGAAAGGTTTAGAAATGTTCTAGAATCAATCATTGATTTTTTGATCAATTGGGGATCATGATGTACTACTAGGTGCCACTCATGATCGTTTCATAATTAACAGTTAACTACGAATGATCAACATAGCCGAAAACCTATTGGGTTATACGCACTATAAGTTTTTCAAAGAATTTAAAATGAGTTTGAGAATTAGATTTTCAAATCGAAAGAAATAAAATCTGATTGGATCAAACAAAAGCAAAATGATGGACTTTGTCTTATGATGGTGAAACTAGTTTGGTTTAAATCAGAGGTGGTTTGGTTATTGAACCAAACGATTTGATTTTGAACCAAATTGAATCAACTTGGTTTAGTTCATGATGGAAGATATTTTGGTGAAATGGAAGCAATGATGGGCTTTGTCTTGTGAAGACAAAGTGAACACAAATAATTTGGGTCAAATCGAAGGTCGTTTGGTAAGTGAACCAAGCAACTTAATTTTGAATCGTATTAAACTTGGTCCGATTTACTATAGTAGTAGTTCAGCTCGCAATATGGGCTGAACTCGATTTAGGTTTTCTCTGGTTCTTTTCTCCTCCTTCTCGGTTCTGCTTCACTCACTCGCCGCGCATAAAGATCACGAGAAGTGTTCTTGCGATTCCAACTCCGCCGACCCTTAAAAGAAAATTGCGTGAACACGATTAAAGGGGGCAGCCAACCGCGGTGACAAGGATGTGAGGAGAGAACCCCCTAGCCCGTGTTCGGGCCATCTGCCAAGAGGATTTTTGGCCGTCGCGGGATGGTTTTAGGTTTCCAAACATGGCTTGTGGCTAGGAGGAGAACATCGTGATAGAAACCTTACTGACGTCACTTCTCTGCCTGCCACCGTCTCCTTCGGTGGTGAGCGAACGAAATCGGGTGAGCGCCGATAAGCCCGCCTTCTCATCGGGATTTGGGTTTTACTCTCCCAATAGAATAGCATTTTCCTTCTCTGAAATCGTGATTTTCTTCTCGTCGATGCACCGCCCTTTCATGATTGCTGCCAACTAGAGAAGAATCGTGCGCGGCTGACCTTCCCTTCCCAATTGTCCCTCCCGATTACTTTCACCTAGCTGACCTTCTCATGGAGCAGAGGTGAAGGATCGCCGGTCGTAGTGCCCTCTGTTCGATGGATCATATCAGCGGTGGAAGGTTCTTTCGGCTGCAGTCTGCCTTCATTTGGCTTCTCTCGATTGGTGAAAACCCAACCGCGTGTTGCTTCTGAGATCGCATAGACGATAGAGCCTGATTTGGTTGTTGGCAGATTAGTTTGACCAGTTGCCAACAATAAGAGCAATTGGTCGGTTTCTTTCCAACTGTGGTCGACCACCGAAGCATCGTCCATCGTTGAAAATCATTTCCAACAATTGGATGTGCCTACTAGAGTCCTTGAGTTTGGGGCTACTGTCGGAGCACTAGAGTCAGTTTGTGAAGCAGTTAGATTTGCGATTGGGATATGTTACCAGAAGTTGGGATTTGCTACCTGAAGTTGGTTTGTTGCCAGAAGTTGATTTGTCACCGGAAGCTTGTGAAATTTCTAGAGAATTATTTCATCGTCGTCGGAAAAGATTTCTGGCCATTTGCCTTTATCGGCCGTCAAAGGTTGACCACCGAAAACTGTTGGTGCAGGGAGCGTCAGATGATTAAACCTTAGTTTTGATAATGGAAAGATGTTCAAGTTAAGTGTGTGGTGGTTACTAATGAGTTAATCTAAGTATGCAGGTAGCACAAGAAAGTTCTAGTTGAGGCTAGGTACATGCAAGTCCTAGTAGATACTAGATAGTGAAAGTCCTAGATGGAGGCTAGGCAAACCAAACTTGGAGGGTTAGGTGGGAAGTCCTGGTCTGGAGGACTAGGTAGGAAGACTTAGCGGATCAAGTGCACTAGGTGAAAGTCTAGGCAGGTTGGGTGGACCGGATGTCTGGCAGTGGAAGTCTAGACAGGTTAGGTGGACCAGATGTTTAGCAGAAAATCTTGAGGGCCAAGGATCGAGGCTAAGTAAAAGTCCAATAAGTCTGGAGGACTTGGTTGGCAAACAGGAAAATTCTTTCGAGTGGAGTGAGTGAGGGCGCGTTCCCAGTTAGGGAGTAGTAGGCATCGGTCTGACCTAGGATTTCATTGAAAAATCCGAAGTCAAAACCAAAATAGTTGACAAACTATTTAACTTTCCTATTATATTTTGCCTTTTTGCTAACTTGTAATACAGGAAAGGAGGACCTGAAACTTTATGTTCTAGGCCCCCTTATCTAGATCCAAGTGACCGGACTCCAGGCACCCGAATGGGTTCCAGGTGACTAGATGTCAGCAGAACGGGACTAGTGAAATAGTGAGGTGGTAGAGTCCCAGTGGTCAGGACACCTCAACTTCTAGGCGCCCGGATCGGTTCTAGGCGCCTTAGATCTAGATAGGCATTATGGAGTCCAAGGTTCATCCGGAACCTCCATGTCAGTATAGAGGCACCCGAAAAGGGATACAAGCACCTGGATATGCCAAGTCAGCAGAGCCGATAGTGGATCAGCAGATAGTGTGGAGGCGCTTGGAAAGGCTTTCAGGCACTCGGAACGCCTCAAGGGAGACCCCTTGGAGCAGCATTCTACAAATAAGTGACGATCGTCTGCATACAAAGCATTAGCTAGGAACGTCATCGTAATGCTGAAAGAGTTGCACAAGAAGTCAACATTCTTACTTGTTCGATAATTTCTTTTGTACTTAATTTTATAAGGACGGTATTGTTGTTACCGATCCTTGTTACGCCTCGGAGGTGTTGTTCCCGCACATCGGGAGGTACCTCACTTGGTGACAATATAATAAGGAACCAGTACAATAAAGGAGACATAGTATACCATAGGCTAAAGTAAACCCAACTGAAAATCAGCATGTCGAGTCTCTGAGCAACTCCAAAGAAAACTAAGCCAAAGTAGTATCAAATCTGTGTCTTGAAAATTGGGGACCAAAGAAGTAGACAGTTAGCCAAAGGCTAAGTGGGTAATCTAAAAAAATGTGCATAAATTTAATCTTATTTAAGAAGTCAAGGAAAGAGTAGATCATAATTCTTATTGTCACTTTAAGTTTCTTCTTAAAGTTTTCCATTTATACATAATATATATATCACTATCTTCAGTTATCATTGTTGTCTGGAATCAAGTGACAAGTTCATATATTAATTTCATATCTTGACTTAATTATCATAATTTATCATCCATTATGATAATTTCTCAATCATGGTTATTTAATCATGTTATATCAAATTATCATCAGTGTAATCTCAACATGAATAATTATCAGTGTCAACAGGTGCATAAGCAATACAACGGGAGCCAATATCATTAGAGTAGAAAAATAAAAATCTCATAATCTAAGCTAACAACCTCTTCAGAATATATCGTCGCATACGTTATCTAACGTATGCCCTCACCAGTGGAAGACATGATAAATACTGATCGTGGCCTATGCTCTACCACAACAATATGTGATCGATTAGTGCCTGGACTAAGGGCTACATCACACCACCACTCCTCAGGTGTACGGTCCAATACTCTAGTAAAACTCTGGTATAAAAACTAGGCTCATAGTTAACACTTTTTAATATTTATCATTTTCTTTTATCTCATTTCACGTTATATCTTTTTCATCAATTATCATAATTGTTACATTCTTAGTATGTATCTTCTCGATTTGATCTAAACGACCAACTCAAATCAAATTAAATCTTATTTATTTCTTAAGGTATCACTATAAGATTGCAGGAAAGGATATGTATCAACCAGATGCAATATCAACAATAAGAGAGTTAAAAGATCAAGTAGTATAAAGGCATGTATCAATAGGCAGAGTAAGTCAGAGTATCTATTTAAATTTTGAAAGCACCCTTTCCCATGTTAATTCTCCAGATGACCCCATATGCAAACAGGAAATAAATCAATTATTTACCCTTTAATAATTTATTTATTTTAACTTGGTTTTAATATTTTAAGGGTCATTTTAATCTCCTATTAAAAATAATTATAACATATCTAAATATATATCTATTTAATTTTTATATATTCATGCACAGGGAAAATGTAGGAGTCCAAGGATAGAAAGTATCTACTTTCTGTTTACCAAGCTCCAAGTGTCAACAGATAGCGTGCTCCACTCGAACTAGTATCTTACGTCAAATATTCACTCCTTGTAATATTTTCCATTCCTAATATCTTCATCTCTAGTAAAAACTAGCGACCCTGTCCCACTAACCAGCAGAACATCTCTTCACTTTTTCATCTTCTCTTTTGGATAGTCCCAACCTTCAAACAAATATTGTTCTGTCATCCCTTGCCATATCAAAAAAAATCAAAAAGAAATTAGCTTCCCTCGACATTGGCTTCTACTGAGCTAGGTATGGGAGATAAGCAATCGAAAATACAAGTGAGACCCAAAAAAGGGATTCTTACTAGCGGTGAGAGGAATCACGGTAGGAGAACTTCATAAAGGTCCTCTTCTTTGGGTGCGCCCCTCCACATCGACTGCATCCGAAGCATCTACCCTCTTCACTGAACTCTTCTTCCTCTTCTCTAGTTAGGGTTCACCACGGATCGCGACGCCAGATCTCAAAAGGTACTTCGCGTTGGTTTCCGGTCGGTTGGTGCGGTGCAAGGATGACGAAACTGGAGAGTCGATGGGAATCGCTGTCGGCTGGAACAAGTAAGGAGAAAAGGAAGAAGAGATGGATTTGGGATACTTCGTTGCGGCCCTTTCCCTTGCCACGCAATTACCTTCTCGAAGCCGACATCGCAACGAAGGCAGGAGGTGTCAAGGTTGAAGGCGTCGCGGGCAGAAGGCGTCGCGGCTCGCTGTGGTCGGTAGGCTGCATCATGGGTGTCAGCGCGGTGTTGTGGTGCGGAGCAGAAAGGGCCTTTGCGGCATGGTAGCGGCGTCACGGCGAGCGATCGACAGTGACGATCGCCAGCATAGGGCAGAGGGCGCCGATCATGTTAAGGCAGAGGCGACAGCGTCGCGTTAGCGACAGGCGACAGAGGTCAGGCTATGGGAGAGGGATTTACGGCTAGGTTTTGCTCGACCTTTAAACCACGACCTCATGATTTCGTCACCGAGAAAGGCGGCGACCTTGTCTCGCGACTTCTTCGCGATTCGTGTTTTTTTTTAAACTGAGTCTTAACAATCCTACTTTTTGTAATTACTAATCCCCTTTTGTAAGAGGAGAGTTTTGTAGTTGATTGTTTTTAAAAAATGATCATTTGATCATGGACCTTAGAGTAGCAGTCTATGACTGTGAACCACGTAAATATCAGTGTGCTCTTTTCTTGTATTCTTCATTATTCTGCTACATTTTATACTACTCTGATTGCAAGAATTTACGAGCATCTTACGAAATTCAAAAATGCTATGAAAGCGCTATTTACTTCCTCTCTAGCGCTCTCAACAATCTTACAATTGATATTAGAGCATGCCTGCTCTTGATCAGATTAACAACCACGGGAACAAGAAGGTAAAAATAGAGGAGGAAGATATATTTGTAAAAGTTTATTTTAAATTTCATATAATTTGTTTTAAGTGCAGGGAGAGAGGGTACTAAAAAAATCAGTGCCCTACTCGTAAGACTTGGATGACACCATCGACGGCAAAGGAGCAACCGATACCAGGAGCCCGAAGAACAAAGAACACATCATGTATTTCAAGTGCCAAAAACGTGGACATTAAAAGAATCGGTGCTCGGAGAGGAAGACAGCATTACAAGCATCTTCCCCTGTAGACACTAGACATTCTGATTCAATAACAAATGAAGAAAAACCGGTGTGAAAATTTGACGAGTAAGAAATATGTAATGGAAAGTTAATACAGCTCAAGAGTCTTTTCCTATTTCTTACCCAAGATGGTTCTGTTGCTAACAAATGGGAACAGCGATAACTGATATCAATTACTGAAGGCAATCTTCCAAGTTACCTAATATGAATAGGCAAAGAAATGCGATGCAAGTTTGGTTATCCCTTCGGCATCACCAAGAGCTGAGTAAAGAAGCAATAATCCACTCAAATCCATAGCATGCAATAGTAAGTGCATAAGTAATTGATGCCAGTTCAAACAGCCAATTTACCTATATGTAGTTGAATGCCAAAGTCTAACAGTTCCATCTTCTGAACCTGATATTATTATTGGAACCTCAAGGCAATTGCCACAATACTCCACTTAGATATAATCAACCACCAGCAAAACAGATCTTTAGAAATACTACTAGAGCAAGCACTTACAGGCCAATATATCACATATTTGGTTCACGAACAGCAATAAACTTCCCAAGCAAAGCCACACACTGAGACATCATCTCCTTCTCAGCATCAAGATGCATAACCTGCAATATAGATGAGAGTGATATAATCACTGGGGAACTACAACATATGCTAATAACAGATTGGAAAACACTTGTTTATAGATACTTCAGGAAGCAGAACATAGGCTTATAACGAACTAAAACACATAAAGTGTATAATTTTGGAAATAAAAAGAAAAGAAGCAAGCAATCAATAGCATTATTAACACAAGTGGATGATGACAGAAGAGAACCTTACTCTTGTTAGTTTGTTAGAAAGCATGGAGAGCGTATTATTCAATGATTTATTAGATCAATTTGAAATTTGTAGAATGGGAATGAAGTTTTTTACAACTGAAAGCCAACATCAATATCCTCAGAATGATTGATGCAAGATTGCCAATAGAAGAAACTTTCAGATTTTATTTTCTAGGAAATACATATAGTAGAGATCATAGTCACTCGCTGATAAATGACATGTGCTGCATTCACATGTGCATTTTCGATCTTAGGACAATCAACCTTTCAAATACAAAAAAAAAAAAGCTTATAATTTGAAGGGGAAAACTCACAAGAGCTAAGGCTTCAAAAAGAACTGCGTGTGCTGCATTGTTCTTGTTGACATTTTTTACAACATCGGTACCCATTAAAATACGTTGTAGAACCTTCAGTGAAGTAAATTGATTTATTAGCAAACATAAGACAATAAGCACGTTGCACATGCTGCATACCAAAATCAGTCATACTTCAAACAAGGCTCTTCTGGTGTTTGGATCTTCAATGGTTGGAAAATATTGAAGAGACCTTATTGTCTTAACCTGCATTATGTTAACATTAACAATCAGAATAATGATAAATTCTCTTTAACTTTGTCATTGTTTAGATGGACATGAATAATTGCTTAGAGACCACACACTGAGATGTCATCAATTACCTCAGTCATGTTTGGAGCAAAAACTATGGCAATGTTGTGTGCATTCATATTGCGTACAAAAAGTGTGCTGGAAGCTAAGATAGTAGTTGTTGCAGTCTCAAGCATGACAATAGCATAATTAAAAATAAAGTGATGTAAATCTACAGGATCATGATAGATGCCTACATTACATATTTGATCAAATAAAAATTAAGACTCAAGTTCAATATGTTCCTTAAGTTATCACGATTACAGTTTAAAACTAAAGAAGTAAAATATGTACGTATCTATTAATCAATGAGGCTCGTTGAAGGTTCTCCAATTTCATCTACGAACAACCAAGCCTTAGTATTTATGGAAAAAATTCATTAGTAAAAACAAACATTATATATATGAAGGTTTATTGATTAACAATTAGAAGTTACACAGTGGACTCACTTTAGTAGCACCAATTATTATGTTTAATGAATCATAAATATAAAAATAAATAGACCTCAACATATCTACTTATCAGGAGCATTTGGGTCTTCAGTCTCTTGTGAATCGAAATGATGCGGCATGGGAAAAGAAAAAGGACTAATGACTAAAAAGCAATCAAAAAATTCTTGCATTTGGCGATTGACTGTCATCCTAACTCGCTCATCCATCGACCGCTCTAACTACTCTATATCCATCCTGATCCGATCATCCATCGACTGCTCTGACTGCTCTACAGCCATCTTGACCCGGTCATTTATGAACTGCTCAGACTTCTCTAATGTCGTGACCCAATCTCTTAGTGCTTACTTTCTGAATCGTAATTCTCGTACTTCATTGGATTGAGAACTGGATCAACACATGGCTCTAGGAGCCATAATATGATCATATGCAACCCGTGCATGGGAGCCAAGGCCGTAATATCTTTGTACACTTTTTTATAATAATTATTCCAATCTTTTTGAATTCTTCTTCCTGACCTGGCTCCCAGGTATATTTTTCTACAAAATATCAAAAATATTAATATCAGACAATAATGGTTAGTAAAAATAATTTTAAATTACTTACAAAAAATTCATGATAATAAAAATCTTTCATTTCTTGGTCTACATGCCTCCATGTATGACCAAAAGTGCACTATCATTCTTTTAATTTTTTTTTTTTGAAATATACACTGCGACACTATGACCATTTGGATAAAATTGTATGAAAAACATATTTCATTATTCATTATAAAAGAAAAAATGAATTTTAATTACTGATAATAACATACATACCAACCCCCAACAATACGCAAAACAATCTGATCGTTGTGTACTGGTGGACTGCCTAACATGACTATATCTGCAAAATACAATTATAACACATACGCAATCCAACATGTAAATTAAAAACAAGCATATACATGAAAATAACAATTTTCAGCTTTTAATCATCATTACAATCCGATTCATTAACATTAAAAGTCTCTAACTTCATCGCTAAACTCTATTAGCTCCTCACTGCTATACATCTCTCCATCATCTATTTCCTCGTAAGTGACATTTACATCTATCAATAATTAAGGTTAAATATCTGAATTAACTGAATGACTTTCCACTTTCTCATTCTGAAATGCATTATGATTTTGGATCGTAATGGAGTTCGACATTTCTATGTTCGATCGACCCTTGATTTGATAAACTGATAATCATTTACTAGATCTCTTTCTCTTCGTCGAGTATTAAAGATAGAAAATTTGTCCAGCTTGTACCGCGAAAAAAAGGGTTCAAAGTTGGTGAATCTTTTGTTTGCATGAACCTAAACTAAATTGTAGTTTGTATGTATTCTAGTACCTGTTCTTGGAATCAAATCATACCAAGAACATTTGAATAATATACATTTTTTATGGATAAAGTAGGATATTCGACCTCAATAATTTAGTCAAGTATGTCATAATAATCATATTCAGTATCCGTGTTAGTGGCAGATCCTTTTATGCTAACACCTGATTAGAGGTCATTGTATGTACATCGTGTTGTGCCATATGAAATTCAAACCATTCAAATAATAACCCGAAAAGACTCTTATATTATGGAGAGGTCCTGATGCAATATTCTTTATCATGCCATCTTGCACATTTGAAATTCTACGGTACTTCACCTAAAAAAAATTACAATATAATTTTTTTATAATATACATTAAAAAAAGATATATCTCAAACTTACATATATTTCAAACCAAATCGTGAATTCCGTCTCTATTTTTTGTCTATCTCACTTGCACTTATTAATGGATTTTGAATTTGTAGCTGTTGTTTGTACAAGTTGTCAATACAAATAAATTAAACACATATCTTATGACTAGCAGGAATAATAGAAAATTTATTTTAAATTATAAGTTAACTCACTTCAAGTAGGGTTTGACTTCATCACAGTTGAGAAGTATATATGTTCTTGCTGCATGATATTCTTTTGAATTTAACCATCTATTAATAGATGCACCGATTGGCTTACCAGGAAACTTGAAAATAGAAAACATCTTTCGATCTATCGATTGAGCATCATCTGAATTTTGAGGGCATTTGCGATGTTTG
The DNA here is from genome assembly GCA_025388495.1 of Curcuma longa. Lineage (NCBI taxonomy): Eukaryota > Viridiplantae > Streptophyta > Magnoliopsida > Zingiberales > Zingiberaceae > Curcuma > Curcuma longa. Next base: position 6,258 of record JAOBBC010155127.1, on the reverse strand, counting down.
TTTTTCACATTATTAGCAACATAATATGAACATAAATAAGATACTTCTTCAACTAGATAAGCATTGCATATAGATCCTTCAACTCTTGCTTTGTTATGAACATTATTCTTTAATCTCTTAAAAAATCGTTCAAAAGGATACATCTATCTATACTGCACAGAACTAGCTAATCGTGCCTCATAAGGTAAATGAACTAGTAGATGTTCCATTGAATAAAAAAAATTAGGTGGGAATATACGCTCAAGTTTACAAAGAATAATTAGAATTTCAATTTCTAGCCGAATCATTTCCAATGTCATGATAACCTTCGACATTAAATTTCTAAAAAGAAACTCAATTCTATAAATGTTTGTCAAACATTATTAGGAAGCAGATCATGGAAGACGATTGGAATAAGTCTTTGCATAAACACGTAACAGTCATGACTCTTCATTCTAAACATTCTTAATTTTATCATATCCACTATCGAGCCATATTCGAAGCATAACCATAAGGGAATTTGACTTCTTTCAACCAATTGCACAATATCTGCTTACTTTTTTGTTTAATGTATAGTAAGCCTTTGGAAATTTATCAGTTGTTTCATTTTGATGTAACTCAGGTCTGTTAACTAATTGTTTCAATTCTTCACATGATTTTATCGTGTCTTTAGTTTTGCCCATAATATTCATTATAGTATTTTATTAAAAATATTATCAAAAAAATTCTTCTTCACATGCATCACATTTAAATTATATCGAACGAGCAAATACTTCCAATATGGCAACTCCCAAAATATGCTCAATTTCTTCCAACCATACTTGCATACCTTAGTAATATATTTATTTAAGTCATCAAAACCCATCTGATTTACTGATACAAATCCATAGTTGTCTATTTCTTAAAGAACTTCCTCTCTTGATTTGATTACGGGTGGTTGTTTCTAACTACTGCATTCTTTATGAACTCTTTCTTATTTCGCCTGAAAGGATGTTCTTTTGGTAAAAATTTGTGATGATTATCAAACTAAGATATTTTACCACTACAAGGTAATGAAAATGCATCTGACTCTGTCATGCAATGTGGACATGCTAGCTTACTAGCCGTGCTTCAACCAGACAACATTGAATATGTTGGAAAATCACTAATCGTCCACAATAAAGTAACATGCAAGGTAAAATTACTTTTAGTTGCAATATCATAAGTTAGAGATCCTATATTCCATAATTCATTCAACTCCACAATAAGGGGTTGCATCTATCTTCTCTTTTGGATTCTTTGGACTTGAAATAAGCACGGTAAGGAACATGAATTAATCTTTCATGCACATCCATGGTGGTAAATTGTATGGTGTTCCTATGACTAGCCAAGATAAATATTGTTGTCTAGATTTACCAAATGGTTAAAATCCATCTGCTGAAAGTCCCAGTCTTACATTACGTGGTTCTATTGAAAATGAAGAAAATATTGTATCAAGATGTTTCCATATAGGGGAGTCAACATGATGACACATTATATCTGCTTTGTGTACATGCTCATGATGCCATTTCATATGGTTTGTTGTTGCAGCAGATGTATACGAACATTGAAGTCTAGCAGTTAACAGGAAATAATACATAACTTTCTATAGTATATTTTTCTTCTTTTTCCTTGATATGCGACTGCGCTGTCTATATCGAGGGTGATTACACAATCTGCATTCAGTCAGTTCACTATCTTCATTCTAAAAGATCATGCAGTTATTTATACAATAATTAATTTTTCTACGGGCAAATCTAAACCCCTGATCAATTTTTTTTATACTAGAAAAACTATCAGTCATTATATTATCAGCAGGGAGTAACTCTGACATCAATTGACAAATATCATCGTAACATCGTTCAGAGAAATGATGTTCTGCTTTAATGTTTAATAGTCTTGCAGTAGCTGATAATTGGGAATGACCAAAAGGAATGTCTTCCCATACTTCTCTTTCACTAGCATTTAATATGTATATGCATTCATCATATCATAAACCATTGACTACATTGTATTGTCATGGCATTGCATTGTATCAAGATGTTTCCATAAGGGGAGTCAACAAGATGACACATTATATCTCTTTCGTGCACATGCTCATGATGCCATCTTATATAGTTTGTTTTTGCAGTAGATGCATGTAAACATTGAAGTCTAGCAGTTAACGAGAAATAATACATAACTTTCCATGGTATATTCTTCTTCTTTTTCCTTGATATGCGATTGTGCTGTCTATACCGAGGGTGATTGCACAATCTGCATTAAGTTAGTTCACTATCTTTATTCCAAAAGATCATGCAGTTATTTATACAACTATCAATCTTTTCTACAGGCAAACCTAAACCCCTGATCAAATTTTTTATTCTATAAAAACTATCAGTCTTTATATTATCAACAGGGAACAACTCTGACATCAATTGACAAATATCATCATAACATCGTTCAGAGAAATGATATTTTGCTTTGATGTTCAGTAGTCTCGCAGCAGCTGATAATTGGGAATGACCAGAAGGAATGCCTTCCTATACTTCTCTTTCACTAGCATTTGACATGTCATATAGTTTCTGAATTTTAGGTGTTGGTATTTCATCAACATTTGTATATGCATTCATCGTATCATAAACCATTGACTGCATTGTATTGTCATTAAATGATTATTCATCTTGAGCAAATGATGATTCATGTTGAGTAATATAATTAGATGATGAAGCACCAGAATGCCCAATTGGCTTAAACACATAAGGTTCTCCATGACAGTACCAGTTGTAATAATTTGGAACAAATCCATTTTTACATAGATGAACTTTCACAGTATCCTCATCATAGAAAGCTGTATTTTATATTTGCAATGATTACACAGACACCGTAGTTGATCACCATTCATACACTCTGGATAACGCTTAGCAAATTCTACAAATTGTTCAACTCCATCAAAGTATTCTTCAGTAATAAATCCATTTTCTAATCGATTATACATCCAAGCTTTATTCATATACATTTTAACCTAATGAGAAAATAATTACTATTAGATTTGACGGGTGTCTTAAGGCAATCGTCTTACGGTTATACTATTTATTGGATAAATAATAATTCACTATTTGAGTGTATATTCTATATGTGTTTGATTGGATCTTAAACTCAATTACTGAATGTTCACAATATAATTCATAACATGAGAGAATTTGTGATTGGATCACAACTAGTGAGCATCTCTATATGTGCAATTATGAATGTATTAAAATTTTCCCTAGTCGAAGAATTGATGAGCACGAATATCATCGATTCTGTCGAGACTAGCACATTTAAATTTCTTGGATAGCTAAGCAATTGATCTCGCTGGCTGGAAACATCGGATGTTGAGAGTTGAATGTGGATGCTAGTTAAAGGTAATCAGTTCATTTGAGTGTCCTGCCTTGAAACTTCATATGGTTCAATACATATGTCAATGAAGATCTCAGTGCAGCTTAAATGTAAGTTTCCTTTGACTTGCGGTATTCAAATCACCTTGGTCATGGAGGCTTATACTTTGACATCTTAAGCAAACATCTTCGAGGAGGTATGGATCCGAGATGATTGGGTATAAGTCTAAATGTCTGAAGGTATTTTAATAGCCCACAGAGGATTCATTGCTCCTTGGAAAAAGAGACGTATACCCTGCGACCGCTTGTCGGGATTTTTATTAAAAGTCTTTGGCCAAAACATTACATATCAAGAGTACGGTACTCTTGGACACATATACAAGTAACTTGAATTCTCAGGACAAGAAAGCAGCTTGGGCTAGGTGTAACATAGTCAGCATAGTGGAGACTAACACACATAAACTATATCTTGAACCAAGCGGGTATAAGACAGTGAAAGGAATAAAACACGTTTAATTGTAGCTGCTGAAAGATTTAGAATTTTCTTGGAATCAATCGTTGATTTTTTGGTCAATTGAGGATTATGATGTACTACTAGGTGTCACTCATGATCATTTCGTAATTAATGGTTAATTATGGATGATTAACATAGCCAGGAACCTATTAGGTCACACACACTACAAGTTCTCTACAGGACTTAAAATGAGTTTGAGAATTGAATTCTCAGAATGAGAGAACTAAAGTCTGGTTGGACCAGACAAAGAACAAAATGATAGAATTCCTTTTGCGAAGATGAAATAAATGAAACTAATTTTGTTCAAATTAGAAGTCATTTGATTAGTGAACAAAATGATTCAGTTTTGAACCAAAATTGGACTAACTTGGTTTGGTTCATAATGGAGAAGATTTTGGCAGAAAGGATGCGATGAGTAATATGCGTAGGGTATACATGTATTTTTAATGCTTTCATTGCACATCTTTCCATATTTCATGACATTATCTTATGTTCATCACATCCTCTATCCACGCATTAGGTGTATTTTTGCCATTTCCTAGTTCGGAGGTTTGCTCTTATATTTATGCTTTTATAGGATGGAACTGGAGTAAAATAAGGAGAGATGGAGATTAAACGAAGACAAGGCAAGACAGGGTGATGCCTACAAGGCACGGCTGTGTCTCATCATTCTGAGGGGTCGTGCCTACAAGGCATGACCGTGCCTCACCACCCGAGCCAAACCAGCTTGGGTCGTGCCTCCTAGGCACGACCGTTCCCCCTACCAGAGCCGTCTAAGCTTGGGGTCGTAGGCACGGCCGTGCCTCAAATTCCAGCCTGATCCAGTTTGAGGCCATGCCTAAAAGGCACGATCAACCTCATTTCTAGAGAAGAGCTAGGGCAGGGCCGTGCCTATTTTTTTGAGGACCATCTGCTCTTGGCCGTGCCTATCAGGCATGATGATGGCTATCTGTAAGTATTCAAAATGTCATCAAGTAATAAAAGATATCAAACCACAGGGACCGAGGAATCTATCACTAAACAATCACAAGAAGAGTGGAGAGATCATGTAATTGAGTTGAGATTGGGGAAAGTGAGAGTGTATTTGAGTACCTAAACCTCAATCGAAGTAAAATTAACTAGTGACAGTATTTGGAAAAACGATCCTAGGACTTCAGATTCCTCAATATTATGTTTGATTGACTATGGACTCCTTACCATTCCTCAATATTTATACATTTACAGAGACTCTAACCAAAATATTTAATTAGACCACGTCAGGTTTCCTCAGAATAGATCACTAATCCTCTAACGTTACGATTGTTAGTTTGAGATGATCCCAGATAGCCTGGTTATAGCTCTCCCGCTATCACCAGGCACTCCAGCATACTACTAGTGTCCTACCCACTGTCACCGGGTATCCAATTAAGGACCTCTTTCTATCAATTAATAACCGTTATCTATCTACCACAAAGATTCATTACAATTTAAGAATTTTCTCGGAAAGTCCAGTTAAAAGTTCACTTTCTGTCACAAGGCACCCTGGTCATCGAATCCTAAGATTTTCTTAAACCACAATATATCCTTATTCTCATAGATTTACACCATTCATAATCATATCATCCAATTGATAGGATCCCGCAAGTATACGGTTGTTGTCAAGAAATAAAAAGATATCGAACCACAGGGACTGTGTATTAGCTATAGTGATGTCACTAAGATAGTTATCTAGACTCAAAGAGAAACGAATTGGTTGAGGATTTGGTTGTGTGTGTGAGAGAGAAAGAGAGATTGTCTTGGGGTTTATGGGTGAGATGGATAAGTTTAGGATTTCGGTTTTACATCAATGCTAGGTGATGTCCCTAATTCATGTTCGTTCTCTTACTCTCAATGTCTATCACCTTGTAAGGATTCTAACCAAAATACCAACTCGACCTCATCAGGCTTTGTTGGCATAAATCAATGGTGTTCTAATGTTACTAATGCCGGTTTGAGATGATTCTAGATAGCCTGGTTCAAGACTCTCGTGTGTCATACAGGCGTCCCAGAATACTACTAGATTTCTACCCCCTGTCACAGGGTATCCCTTTTAGAGACCTCTCTCTAACACTAAGCAACCGTTAGTTATCCCTTATGGGGGTTTACCACTATATAGGAATCACCTCGGAAGGTCCGGTTCATGACTCTCCTCCTGTCACGAGGCGTCCCGGGTATACGATCCTAGGATCTCCCTATATATTAATCTACCCCTCATAATCATGCATATGCGCTCACACAAACATTTCATCAAACACATTCAAGACACATTATACATGAAACAAATGTAAACATCTCATTGAATAGGAAAAATGATATAAACTAGTTCATACATCACCATCATTACATAGATGTTCATCCTACATCTTAAAC
>JAOBBC010155024.1:0-10015 GCA_025388495.1 Curcuma longa | reverse complement strand
CGCACCTCCGGGACTTCACCAATTGCCAGGTCTCCACTCCTGGGCTTTCCTGTGGACTCAAACCACACATATTAGATAACAACACATTGCCTAACTTAAACCCATTTTAGCCCAACATTAAAATCCAATCACTTGGGGCATGATTGCACCAACAGAATAGCACCGTCAAAATCATACTCCATCATTTTGCCGACTCTTAGGGCAACTAAGTGGTAAAAGTCAGGCGAAGAGAGGAAGGTCTGATGACGCTTCGCAAACCCAGCTTCCTCCCTCGTCTGCATGACCTCCATCTCCACTTGAGCCACATTTAGCTCGGAGACCAGTTGTTCTTCTTTAGCACTGGCTTCTGATAACTGCTAAGCCCACTGTTCACGTTCCCAATCAAAGTCAGCCTTCAACTGTTGAACTTGATCTCTAACCTCAACTATCTCGGTCTCCCGTTGAGCCGACAAATGCTCTGCTTGCAAGTAGGAGTCTCGAAGCTGCCTCTCAGTATTATAGAATTCCTTAACCTTCGCCTTCCAATTTTCAACCTCCTCCTCCACTTTTGACCGAGCATTCTGAGCCACCATCACCTCGGCCCGAGCTAAGTCCACATCCTTCAAAGCTTCGGACAAACCTTGGGGCATGGGAGGTCGGTCAGCCAGCTCTGCCCGCAAACGAGTTATCTTACTGTCCATCCGGGCGACGCGTTTCTTCGACCTGACCACTTGACGGTGCAAAGCTTTCTGTTCCATACCAATCTACGAGACACGAAATTTAGTCAACTTGTGGGATTATAGAAATACCCCAACACAAAGCGGCATATCTTGATATATGATTCGTACAAATGTTCACTCAGGTCCACCATCCCCAGCTGGGGAAGAAGCCTCTGGTGGGCTTCAAGGTGCTCAGTAGCAGCTTCGCAGACGGTGCGGAAGAATAAGCTCCCCGGATCAATCTGCATGCTCGGTACCGAAATAGAATAAGACACATAAGGTTCTACCCCACCCGGTTCAGCGACTGCCACTGCACCAGATAAAAGAGAAGAAGGCACTTCATCCCGCGAATCTTTATCATAACAACTCCGACCTCCGGGTCGGGAGGCAGGAGGTCGAGACAACAGGGAGGCTCTAAACCAGCGGGCTCGGCATCGGAGGAGCACTGACGCTTCCTCATGGAATCCTCCTCGCCATGGGGTTGAACCTTCTATTTCTTTAGCAGACCAGATCCAGACAAAGGAGGTCTGGAGGAGTCCTCCGGGTCATCTGCTCTCTGCGGCTCGAGAACATCTTGAGCTGACCCACTACCTCTGGCGCAGGGTGAGGAGTAGCACGGTCGGCCCGGCCCTTTTGGGGAACCCGAGAGGGGGGCAAGGCGTCGGGGTCTTCGGTAGGATCTCCAGACGCCCACATGCTTTCTAGACGAATTAGATCCCACTTGAGGACCTTGTTCATAGAAGCATTCAACATAATACGACCTGCAAAGAAAATAAGAAGTTAATGAGCAACCATGAAACCAGTTACTTAAGGAAATTCTTACTCAAACGGTCCCCTAGCCGAATTTGGATAGGACTAAGTTGTGCTCGATGTAACAAAGCCTCATTCTCCACCAGATCATTGACGTTGAAGCTTATCCCTTCTAACCTAGTGGAAGCTTCTAAAAAAGCAGGAGATCGGCGTATCCGACCCGAGGCAGGAACCATAGGCAGGACGGTAGACCACACCGTAGGGTACGCATAGGGCTGCAGAGGCCTTAGGAAAATAAAGCAACTTTTCCAACCCTTATGGGAGGTCAGATACTTAGTCAAAAAACTAAGCCCTTGCCTAGCGGAGAAGTAGAAAACCCCGCACTCAAACCAACGCAAGGCGTACAAGGCATTAAACAAGGAAGGAGTCAACAAAATCTGATACAATCGGCGGACAATGATGGTACCGTAAATAAGGCGGTAAAAATTTGGAGCAAGTTGGGAAAGGTTAAAGTGGTAATAGCGTGCCAACTCTAAAAAGAAAGAAGGGATGGGGAACCTAAGACCACTAGTCATCTGGTCATAGAAAACAATTAGGTAGCCTGCAGGGGGGCGACAAGGCCTCTGGTTCGACAGGGGCACCGAGAGGGCATGATCGCGAGGTATTTCAAACTGACTCCTGAATAGGTTAATGATATCAGAATCATAAACGCTACGATGGGTCTTGAACCAAGGAGTTGAAAGGGATGAAGAAACCATCCCGATGGAAACCAAGAAAAGGCAATACAACTGGCGTATATAATCCAGAAGGATAGAAAGTACCGGCGGTAGGCCCGGAAGGATGACAGGACGGGAGTAAGGGATTTACCGTAGAAAACCCGCAGGGAGTAACACGCGCCCGCCGAAACAAGACGGCTGCCAACCCTTTTATATTAGGGTATCCCGGATGCCCCAACCGTTGGCTAAATAGTCTAACAGACCCTTCCGTGCGCGCCTATTCATAATGTACTTATTCCTATGGAGGAACCGATTCCTTTGGGTGGATGGTAGGAAAAATCAGTGCGTCACAAAGCCCACGAAGGAGGGGCCTGTTCAGGAAGCTAGCGCAGGAATAAGGGCCAGCCTATACCGAGCACAGCAGCCACACAATCAGACGTAGGGGCCTATTCAGGAAGCTGGCACAGGAATAAGGGCCAGCCTATACCGAGCACAGCAGCCACACAATCAGACGTGACCAACAGAGCTCGGCATGAACATTAGGAAGTGGAGCAAAACTTAGGGAGAGCTCGACATGTACCTTGAAAACCAAAGCAGGCCTGAGCAAGAACCCGACACACATAGTAGGAAGCAAATCCAACTTACTTAAAAGTTCGACAAGACACCACCATACTCCACAAGCTCAAGGAAACCGACACCTTCCTTATCCTTCCAGAAGGTCAGAAGTCGACAAGGTTCTCGAGGAATCAGAAGAGAATACAAGACCAGAAGGAGCTCCGCTAGCACCCGAACCAACACAAGAGCTCAACGAAAACACTAGGGCAAAAAACATACAAGCACAAACACGGTTACACTCATCACCGACCAACGTTAACATCCACAACCAAACATTATATCCAAAGATTCTAAGATTAAGCTAAAATAGAACAAGATATTAAATATAAGTCAAACATCCCATACCAAAGTTTCCAAAAGACAATACTACAAAGTCAGTTAAAAAGGATAATTTTTCAGTCTTGTTTTTCTGACTTCGAAAGCTCATCCTACACTTTATAGGGATCCAAAAAACTTAGGTCGGCACCCTTAGGTATCAGGCCCGACCGCACGAACTGTTTCTCCGCTCCGTCGAAGCCATACTTCAGCATTTTACTGGTACGAGATCCCAATATCTCATAAAACTCGGGCGACTTCAAGAAGGCAGCCTTCCTCTCCTGCCAGTGCTGCTCCTCCTCCTCCTTCAACTTAGCCAGCTCCTCGCGGAGGTCGAACAATACCTTCTCATGGTCGAAAGACGATTGTGCCTGTAAATTCTTCTCTTCATATACCTGAAGCTCTAAGATTTGTCTCTGCTGGATGCTCTCTAGGAGCTCCTTGTGGATCTCCTCCTGTTGCTTGCGTTGGGAGGCTAGATCGGCTTCCAACTTACCTTACCCCTCCTTCAGTTGGATTACCTCCTGCCGGGCCGAAGTTAACTCCCCTTGAGAAGTCTTCAAAGCGGCTTGAGAGGTCTGTAGCTCTTGTTCTAGTTGTTGGAGACGGGAGGTCCTAAGCTTGGCATCCTTACACAGTCTCGCCAACTTTGCAGAGGCCCTCTTAACTTTAGCACGAGCCTCCATGGCCTCCAAGCGGGAGGTCTTAGCATGAGCCTTGACCCTGGCTAGCTCCGCCTCAAGTACAAGGGTCTTCAACTGGGTCTGGAGGACGGCTACCTGAGTCTCTAGCTGATGGTTGGCAGGCTCCAGTAGAGGAATTCGACGCTCCAGTTCCTGGTACTCCTTCAAGACCTGAGGATAAATACCATGGAATCACCACGGTGTCAAGAGTAATTTGTAAAAAAAAAAAAAGAAAGAGAAGAGAAGAAATAAAACCATACCCTAGCAAGAGATCCGTTTATACGCTGGCACAACCAGTCGTTGGGCAACTTAGGAAGCACCTCTGTCTCATAGCGCCTGAAATCCTCCACCGAAGAACAAGCCTTGTCGACCGGGACCGAGGGGGTGGCCTGCGAAAAAGGCTCTGAGCTCACTGGAGCACGAGGAGGACGCGCGGCCCGGGACTTCTTCGACTTCATTTGCCTCCCCTGGTCCACAGGAGCCTCAGCATCCTCGGAGGAGGTAGCCGGAGACTTGCCTTTATCATGACGTCGCTTAGTGCGGAGCTCGGGGGGGACAGATCTTAAGGGGGAGATCGCCAAGGGCTCTGACTCAGGAAGAGGAACCTGGTCCTCCACCGGTTCGACCTCAGGTATTTCTATGATAACAACTCCTATTCCCCCCGGGGCTGCAGGAACCTGCCCTTTTTCCTCCCGAACCCTTTTCCTGAAATGGGTCTCTCTGACGGTCGCAGAGGTAGGAACATCTGGCACTGGTGCCCCTTGGGTTGGCTCAGACACCGGGGAGGGATCCAGCTCCACCACCGTATCTGAGGTCTCCCCTGTAAAAGGACCAAGGGAAGCATAAATGTGGACGATCTCTTCAGCAGAAGCCGGCGGGGACAGCCCTTCTACGGCAGCAACAATGGATTCAGTCCGAGGCTCGACGTCGGCCGCAGAACTCCCCGTATCAGCAGCAACCAAATCCCCCTCCTCCGGGGTAGCTGCTGAAGACCCAGCGGCATCTTCAGCCATCCACCAACTATCAGTAGTGGTGAGCTCCGATTTCATATTCTTCTTGACTGAAGCGCTCAGCATGATTTCCCCTACCAAGAACAGAAAAGGAAGAATTAGTTAGTATTAAAAAGGAACTTTAAAGGACACCAGGGGAACTTACTCAAGGAAGCATCCATAGGGATGTCATTTGGACTCAGCCCAGCTTTATACAATAGAGCTTCATTGGCTATCAAGACATTCACATCGAACTTAAGGTCTAACAAAATTGCAGAAGTCGTAAGGAAGATATGACTCAATCTGTACTGCTCCAAACTAGGGGAGGGAGGTGGTTCTGAACGCCAAAAGGTCGGCCAGGTATAAGGTTGGGGAGGCTTAAGGAAGAAATACTTGTCCTTCCAACCCTTATGGGAGGTAGGGTAATTATCTAAGAAGTTATGGCCAGGCCTAGCAGCTAGGTAAATCTCACCTCTCCCTCCCTTTTTGAGGTCAAAGAAGTAGTGGAAGGTGGTAGGATCCCTAGGAATTTGATAAACATCAAAGATGATGGAGGCACCGCAGACCAAGCTAAAGGAATTCGGAGCAAGTTGAGAAAGGGAGAACTGGAAGTAGGCAGCAAGGCTTTGCAGGAAAAAAGGCAAGGGAAAACATAGACCTCCTTCTATTTGTTCTCGGAAGAAGGTCACGTATCCCGGGGGAGGTTCGTGAGGTCTCAGAGCCCTAGTAGGAATCAAAATATCATGGTCGGATGGAATTCCATACTGGGCTCAGAGCAGGATCTCATCATCCCCACTAAACCGGGAAGGCTTACAGCTCTCGTACTAGGGAACCTTCGCCGACATCGAGACAGACACACAGAGAAGCTGGGGAAGAGGAGGCGACGACAAAACCCTAATCGACAACTGACCTAACTAGGAAAGATGATAGACAAGCCCTAAGCAAGAAAAAAGAAAGGGCGGAGTAGGCAACCAGGAAAGGGACAAGCCACAGGAACAGCAGAGGAAAGAGAAGGCGATCAGGGATAAAGGGCTAGGGTTTCGAAGAAGCTAACGAAGACAGGGACCATGGAGACTCGGCGGGAACGCGGCGAAAACACTTAAGGGAAGGAGTGAGAACTTACGAGGAGCGTGGGGTTGGCAGAAAAGATTGGAGCAGAAACGACGAAGAAGGCGGAAGCGGATAGTAGGACTCGTATGAACGAAGGAGGAAGACGAAGAGGAGAAGGAAGTTAAAACGAACGGTCGGCAAATCCCAGCCGCTGAATCGCCAGGCCTAAGATCGACGGACCATATCAGTTAATAAATTGGGCGGAAGCCTTAGCGAAACTATGTTGATCAAGACAGAGTCAAAATAACGGGGACGACTTAAGGCAAACTCAAGTTCAGTCAGTCGCATTGCGTCTCCTTCGACTAAACTAGGTCGGGAGGCTTGTGATCCGACAAAGATAATTCCTGAGGACGTGGAAACACGTGGCATGATAACGTAGGGAAGGAAGGAAACCCAGATGGGACACGGGGCAATACCCTCTCGAGATTAGGAGAAGGGTAAAAAGTACCGGCTTCCCCAAGAGGCAAGCCCTTCCTCCAGTAAAGTAGGGGCAAATTTCTTACAAAACCCCCAGATCCCCTCTCTTATTAATGGCCGCTCTTAACGACCTAGCAAAACATCGACCTCAGCTAGAAGACAGCATACACCCTGGCCCAAGGGGAACCCCTGACTCATGCCTATAGATTATAACCTCTCAACAATGATACGCCCTTCATATTCCGACCTCGCTACCGAAATAGACCCTTCTCAAACACCCTTATGACTAAGTTCGATCCTTTATAAAACTCCTTGACCAACCTCACTAGTATATCAGCGTTAGACTTACAAGACAAACCGAGCTCTTCTGGGTCTCGGCGCTCATAACTCAATCCCCATAAGCATCGCGAGCCCTGCATGAATCTCAAACAAACCTCTTTGGGAGGTTACCACGGGCTACAACATTTAGAGCACCGATGAATAAATCCCGTCCTCTTGTAACAAGCATAGAAGCATCGACCTCATGATCCGGTCCCGAGCTTAGAGGCCTACCTCATGACAAGGTCCTGACACCATGTGTCTACCTCATGACAAGGTCCCGGTATCACATGCCTACCTCATGGCAAGGTCCTGGCAGCGTATGCCTACCTCAAGACAAGATCCTGGCACCACATGCCTACCTCATGACAAGGTCCTGACAGCGTATGCCGACCTCAAGACAAGATTCTGGCATCGCATGTCTACCTCATGGCAAGGTCCAGGCTTCATATGCCTACCTCATGACAAGATCCTGGCATCGCATGCCTACCTCATGGCAAAGTTCTAGCAGCGTATTCCTACCTCATGACCTGACCCTCGTACCGCCTCCCTTGGCTACAACTCCCGCAAGGAGCTCAGAACATTCCTAGGGCAATCCCTCAACCGAGGTAAGGCTACCAGCACTCGTGCCTCCCAGCTACACCTACCAATCGACCATTCCCGACCTCAGGTTATGGAGTAAATATTAGCGGATTGCTACGTCGACATTTTCAGCAAGGTTGGCACGAGTGCTGGTAGGCCACCCCTCAAAATGTCGTCAAGTAATATTTTGAGGGGTGGCCTACCCCTCAAAATGTCGTCAAGTAGTATTTGGCAACTTATCTGTGAGAGTTGGAGCATAGACCAAATCCCCTACTTGGTCCGGCATAACCCCAACTATCCAAAGAAGATAACCCACATCGTTAAACCGCCAAATACGGGGAATTCATCATACGGATACTCCAAGGATCCCGCCCTCACCGCCAATCACAAGAGATGAGATCCAAGGATATCGCCCCCTTTACCCCTATATAAACGCCACAGGTATAATGATTGGGCATCTTGAATTCTCTCTACGCATTTTACTACTTCCACTTCTTCTTCCTTGACTTGAGCGTCGGAGTGGCCACGCTGAGATCCCGACGCCTCGCTAATCCATGCGTTCAGTGTCAGCTACTTCAGGTCCTTCTCGCCGACGCGGAATCGCATGTTGACGCGACATTGTATTGTCTGGTGGTGTGGCTATCGTCGGCAAGGAGCCGTGTTCCGGCTCCTTATCGACGACAGCTGAATCACCAGACAGGGGGGAGGCCGCGTCACCCGAAGTTTCCACAGGGGAGGAGAAAGGACCTACGAAGGGAGCACTGAACGCACGGATTAGCTGGGCGCCGGGGGATCCCGGCGTGGCCACTCCGACGCTCAAGTCAGAACGAGAGGAAATGCTAGTGTATGCGAGGGATTCCACCTAGGCGAAATGCCATACCTGAGAGGTTTATATAGGGCGAGGGGGGAGCGATACCTTCAAATCCAGCTGTCTGTGATTGGAGGCGATGGCGGGATCTCAAGATCTGGTGCGTGACAGATTCTGCAGATCAAACGACTCCTCTGTGTATCTTATCTCCTTTGAGGGGTTGTGATTGCCCTGGACCAAGTAATGAGATTGGGTCTCGAAGTCGCCTCCTTGGGATAAGTTTTGTGAAGAAGTCATGACATCGATCCATTAGTATCATCTCCGCGTCGAAAGTGGCCAATATGTATGATTGAGATGCGCTGATGAGAAGTATCCTCAACCGTGTAGATGAGATGGGCTGAGTCCCTTCCGATCTCTTTTTGTACTTCGTGACGGGTGAGATCCGTATGGAGTCCTTTCTCCGAGGTAGGCGCAAGATGCTGTAACCAGGTTATAGGGTTGGCCTATGCTGCGACGACCAAGCTGTGAGGTCGGCTTGCGATGCAGCGATCTGGTCATGAGATCGGTTGAGAGCCATGAGGTTTGACTGGCTTGGGCGAGTGTAGTGGCCCTTCTTCCCTGGCTGGCAGGTAGGCCCGAGTGTTCTATGGGTTGTTGAGCTTGAAGGGTGATGGTAGATGGGATGTATGGGTCGATAGCGAGTTTGGATGATGCGACCGATCTATGAGGAGTTCAGCTAGGTGTGTCGAGCTCGGTTACGAACTTAGGTTATGTCTGTGATCTTTTGGTGGGGTAGTCTACCGCTCATTGTAATGGGCCTAGGATTCGAGGATCGTAGTGAGCCAAACTGTGCCCTGACACTGAGGTTGGTTTGTGGAGTAGGGTGTTAACCCTAGCTGTGGGGGCTCATATGAGGCACTGGAGTAGGTGTCGACCTTGAGGGCAAAGGTAGGTGCCGACCTCGCGGCTAGGCTGGCCGTGCTAGCAGGTTGGGGAAGTTAGCGGGATATTTCTGCCACGATACTGGGGAGGTGACTCCTTTGCCTGAGACCCGAGCTTGACCCACTTTCTTCTCCTCTTGGGGGGATCGGGTTCTTCTTATTGGCTACTCTGTCCTTGCCACGTGTCTGCTGAGGGACCCCTTTATCCTACGTGTTTGCTCGCCTCATTCCATCCGGATCACAAGCCTCCCGACCTAGTTTAGTCGAAGGAGACGTAGTTCGACTGACTGAACCTGAGTTTGATTCACTTCGCCTTTCTATTTATTGGATCCTGGTCAGTTACAGTTAGTGCGCTCGTTTAATCTCCTTTGTTAATCTCGGCGTCCAGCGGCCTGGATTGACCACCGTTCATCTCGCCGATTGCTTTGGTTTATTTATCGACGGTCCTGATAGTTCGACCGTTCGCCTTAAACCCCTCGCGTTTCGTCGTCTTCTTTACTTGCCACTTCGAACCCTAACTCCCGCGTGTTCTTGTGTTGTGATTTTCCTCCGTTCCCGTTCGCGTTCCCTTCGCTTCTACGATTCCCTTCCTTTCGACCATGTCTGCTTCTCCTCGTAAGTCTGCTATCTGAGCTAAGATGTGTTTCGCTTTGTTCTGTTGTCTAGCCCTAGGGTCTCGCTCTTTTTCCTCTTCTTCCGCACTGATCGACTTCTTCTCCGCCTTTTCCTTCCTCTGCTTGTGTTTCGGTTTATCCTATTATTTTACTTTTCTTGCATTCTTATGGGAACCCTAGTCCCTTGGTACGAGACCGAGACTTCTTTGTTACGCTCCGACGATGCGGTGCTGCTTCGGGACCGCTACGGTATCCCTCACGATCATTTAATTATGATTCCTACCTCCCTTCAGCGACCACATAATCCTCCTCCGGGTTATGTCACCTTCTTCCAGGGGCAGTTGGAAGCGGGTTTGCGTTTTCCGCTTCCCCAGCCCTTCTACGACCTAGCCAGTTATTTCCGCTTCTCCTTATCCCAATTGGCCCCGAACTCCTACCGTTTGCTGTGTGGTACCTTTA